>JASDQU010100926.1:217082-232365 GCA_032191745.1 Picea mariana | reverse complement strand
TGGGGACATTTGTTAGCGCAGTGACCAATACCATCACAATTAAAACAAATCAATGGAAGCTTCCCTCTATATTTGTCATCAGTTCCATTTTTTAGTCTTCTAATGAAGTTGGCTACTTCTTCATCATCTTTTGAGATGTCACTGTTGTTGCTATCTGACTTTTCCTTTTGATTGTCCTTTTTCTTTGACTTGTTCGATGCTTTAAATGTTACTTCTTTTGTAAATGGATTCTCCTATTCAGTTTTCATTTCATATGATGTGAATATTCCTTGTAGCTCATCCATTCTTATTGAATCCATATATGTTCTTTCTTCTAGTGTTGAGATCTTAGGATCAAATATCATTAGAAGATATCTTAGTACCTTTTGAACAATTATAGATTCGTCAAAATATTCTCCCAATCCTCTAATTGCATTCATTGTTTCATCAAATCGTAAAATGTAAGTTGCAATATTCTCATCTTCCTTCATCTTCAGTTGTTCAAATTGACCTCTGTAAGTTTGAAGCTTTGATGCCTTGACTTTTGTGTCTCCTTCATAAACATTCTAAATTGTGTCCCAAATATCCTTTGCAGAGCTGCAATGCATAACTTTGACATATACTAAATCAACCAGAGCATTCAAGAGTGCATTTTTTTCTTTTGAATTATTTAGACTAAGTTTCCTTCTGTTTTCATTTGTTGGAGGAATGATAGGTTTTTTATATCCATCTACAAGTTATTTCCAAACCTCAAATCCATGTTCTTGTACATATGTTTTCATCCTTCTTCTCCAGAATGCATAGTTGTGTACATCAAATTGTGGTATTCCATTTTTATAAATATTTTTTCTCTCCATGATCTACCTTTCAGTGGTTAAACTAATTTCTGAAGGAACCTGGCTCTGATACCAATTTTTTGATTACAGAGATGGGGGGTGAATTAGTAATAGATATTTTTAATCCTTTTTAAACATAGTATATAAGTGTTGTTTATATTTATGATCAATTTACCATTATCATTCAACAAGTGCGGAATAAATGAACCATGAACAATGAGAAATCATACACATACATAATACATCAGTAATTTTCACATGGAAACCCAATGTGAGAGAAAACCATAGAATTATTTTTCTTATATGTATTTAAGAATTACATTCATTGGAAGAACCAACTTCCTTTGTTCTCTAACTGGAACTAGAAGGAGGCTCCAACCCCCTATATTTTCAGGCTACAACCTTAGTGAAGCTCAAACTCCCCAATTCTCTTGTTACAACCAGAAGGAGGCTACAACCCCCTATGTTCTATGGCTACAACTAGAAGGTGGCTACAACCACCTATCCTTGCCCCATCCAACTGCCCTAAAATATAAGTGTCAAATGATAAACCATTGCCACACTGTCCCTGTGAGATATACCACTATAAACCTGTACCAATCTATGCCAGCCACCTGTGACCAACCTGTACCAATAGTCTGTAAACAACTTATACAAGAAGTCATCATGTACCAACAAATACCAATGGGTGCGTGACTTGTATATGTTGCAACTCGCTTATGTACACAACCTGTCTATATTGCATCTAGTGTATCTATGCAGCTTGTCTATACTGCATCCTGCGTACACCTTTTATTTATATATGGTTTTTCACTTTTTTGAAACTCAAACACTTTGTTTCCTCTGTCACATCAACCTGTAAGATGTCACTGTGTCCAATCTATAGTTGTTCCCTATGCATACATCATCATACATATCCCTTAACTAAGTGCATCTATGTCTCTCTAGTCATGTTCCATAGATGTGTGTACAATCATGATCAAGTGTAATAAGCCTCACATGGACTATACATCAAACTCTCTCTGGTATGTAGCCTCAAACTACACCAACAACTTCACCAACACATCACAACCAAAAACCCTCAACCATGTACCAAGAAATACAAGATATTCCTCAACTCTAAACCCAACAAGATGTAACAATGATGAATACCAAATATACCAGTGTTGTAATTCTGTAGAGATTTTTCATACAATAATTTCCATACAACCAACAACCCCTCTATGGAAAATCATCAAACTCCCATAACCATATCTCATGTAGACAACAATATCTAACTACACATAATAATATGACATAAATTTTGAACCTGTAGATATATCTGTTGTACCTGATCACTGTAGAAATTCCTGGGAATTTTCTTTCATACTTTGAGAACCTGTCACTCTCGACAACTAAATCTTTCAAGGCTTTTCCCAGCTGTACGCACCCTCCTTCACTGCCACCCCATGTATGTATGCGACCTCTTCCACTATAGCCTGCGTACACCTCAAAAACTAGGGTTTTTTTCAGTATTTCTACAACTCTGAAACTTTCATCGTCAACCCTTCTTGCTACCTCAGAATTGCATAACTGTATATGTATCAATGAGTACCTACAATAATCCTTACACAATAATAGATATTCAATGTGCTCAATAGGTGTTAATAGGATACCCTTTCTCTCTTATTTATACTCTCCAAGTAGCTTCATCTAGGGGTTTCCTTCTAACTAACTTAACCCAACTTATTTATTTTAGGGATAACCCACTTCTAACCAATTTTCCACTTATAACCATTTTATCCACAAATACTAAACTCACCACTTCTAGTTGCAACTAATTTATTTTTAATTGTTTTCTTTTTGCAACAAATTAACTCATGATTAACTTCTAGTTACAACCAATCTGAATAGTAAACTTCTTCTAGGAGCTTCTAGAATAAATTGGCTTATTTCCCTTCTAGGGGCTTCTAGATAACTCATGAGGGTTCTCCAACTTCACAAGGCCATAACTCTCTAACCATGAGGAGTTATGTGGTGTTCCACATATCACCGGAAATGGCATGACATGTACTATCCATATAGAATAGTCTTACCTACATATAGATTGATCTTCATACATTTATACTTCAAAAAATATTGAGACCCTTAATCATAATTTTTGGGTTAATAGAATGTTCTACCAAACTTTCTTCAAGAGTTGACATCAATGAAAACCAACCCAATTAATAAAAAAAATACAATAAATAAAAGAACAACTAATGATTGAAATAAAGGCACCATCTTACAATATAGGAAACCCTAAAAACCAATGAGAAAGCAATATCAGAATTTTTTTCCAAACGTAGGTATTCCACTCAAATCAACAATGAAAACTTTAAAATGAACCATGGCCATCATAGAAATACTCCAAAAACAGTAGATTTTGTATCTATGATATTTTGTGCATCTGACCCATAATTAAAGTGATGCTTTTTAAATAAGATATTGTTCTAAGTAAATCCCAAATATGCAATCATATTTTGCTAAGAAAGTAATAAAAATGGAAATGAGTGTCACAACCTTATTTTTTCTAACAACTTGACTAAGAAAACCCTATAAGATAAAGAGGACCAAAAAAAAACTTCTTAGTACAACAAAGGATAGGCATTGTTTTAAAGAAAAAATGGCTATCAAACAATAAGAGAAAGAGATCTATAAAACCAAGTGAAAAAAAAGAACCAATCTATGAATTTGATACAAGGAAGTCATATAATCAAATCTAATGGAGTCATGATATTGTTAACGTCAATTTCTAGCTATGGGATTATGAAATAAACTTTACTTAATGACTAGTTATCTATTACTATAACAATTTATCTAGTTCAGTAAACCCAAATTCATAATTAAAATATTGAGCAAGGAAGATGAGAATAGTACCTTTTGTGAGTGTTCCCCAAGTTGATCCACCAAGAATGTATAAGAAAAGATGGAGGAATGTTGAAGCTTCAATGTTATTCTAAAAACAGTCTTTCACATAAGAGAAAATAAACACCCTTTCTAATTTCCAAGCATATAGTGACATTATATTGCTAAATAGTTAGGTTAGCAAAACTCCAAAAAAATATAAATGAAATTCATCAACAATAACTTTATGAAATATAAGATTTATAGGGTGGGGGAAGAGAACTAATTTATTGATTGCAAAAAAAAAATGACACATCAAAATTATTCTAATTAGTGGTTTGGATTATCTTCTATGATTCAGGATTTCAAGAGAAAGTCCTCTCTTTGGCACCGAGGGTGATATCTTGGTCTTTAATATAAGTGTAAATTCGAACTCAATATATCTTTATCATAACATTGCTTTCACCAAAAGATAGATATCTCATGTGAAAGAGGCTCTTAAATAGAGTGGCGAGGCATCTTAGAATTAATGTGATCCATTACTTGATGAATCCCAACGAATATGTACCCCTTAAATTATGATAAAGATTGACTAAATCATCATGAGAAACTATGCTCCAATAAAAAGAAATGTGTACATTGTACTCATCACTAACTTTGACCCACTCATCATAGGAGAATGAATTATCCATTTAATAGTATACATTGGGTTTTGAAATATTAATAAATATTTACTTAATCACATAGTAATATGTGCACATGAGTGATCAATATTGAATTAATGACATAGATATGTGCATATGAATGATCAATTTTGATTTGATCATCATTGGAGAATCCATCAATTAATATTTTTGTTTTCAAGCGGAGTGCACTACCCAAGGAAGGTATGAACATTAATAACTAATTTATTTAACCCCTTAGTGTGCATATTTTAATGATAATGTAGTGCATGTAACTCCTTGAAATGTTGGGATCATTTCACATTTTCATGGGTTTTCTTTTCTCACGAGCATAACAAAATATCATTGCAGTTTAGTGGAATTTGTAGGTTGTGAGAGAAACTTATAGGTTATTTTCCTTCTTCTATATTTCCTAAAAACCACTCATTATTTGAGGAAAGGAAAAAGGTGTGGAGGCGTATTAAGGGATTAATAGAGGCTTTTTTTCAAAGACATATTACACCATGAGGTTTTACTTGGGCACACTTGACACACTTTTGAGGCATGGTTATATGGATTGTTTTACATTTTTTAGCATCATTGATGGATGTTGGAGAAATACATTTTGGGACTAGTTTGAGAATCACGTAGGATAAAACCACGTGACAAGTCGACTAAGGAGCAATGTACATGAAAGAAAGGAAGACAGTTAGCACATTTTTAGGGATCGATGCATGCAAAAGGTGGAAGATATTTAGAAGTTATTAAGTATTTTGGTACATTTTGTAACGGGATAAGCCCTAATGAAAAAGTATAAATATGTAATGGTTTTTGTGTAAAGGAAGCTCTTGAAGTAGGGAGAAAATAACATAGGATCTTATGAGATGTGAAAGATGTAAGTCGGGATAAGTATGAGGTTATGATGTATGATGTATAAGTGATGGTAAGACTATGCATGGAGAGAATGAGCTAAGTGTGCAATGTATGCGTGAACGACAAGGGGATTTTGGGTATAAGTGAGATATTGTGCATGAGCACACTGCACACCTTTTTTAAGAGATGATGTTGAATGATAATATAAGAAGCCTATCGTTGTGGAGGTAGCCCATATTTGTTGAGCCAGTTTAAAATATGGTGTCCCTAGGATACACTTTGATGTGTTTATTTATTGTTTTGTTTATTGCGCGCACTTAATCTATTATATGTTGTTATGGTTCTACGCACATAATGAATGGTATAATTAATTAATGTTAATTCGAATGGTTAGAATGGATTCCTACCTTCCCTTCATGATTGTGAAAACCTGGTTTCTGTAGTCCCCATAGATATCTCAGGTGAGACTTCACTTGCTTGTGGGTGATGCCAAAAGGGTCAGTATCTTAAGGGTTTTGTTGTGAATTGATTTTGAACCTTGGGTCTGCCCATTGCATGCCAACAATGAAAAACCTGTTGGAACCCAAATTTTTGGGTTAATCTCACATGCGTGCACAAATGAAGTTGTGCGCACTCATTCTAGGTTTTGTGTGCACTTCTTCCAAGTTTTGTACATTCCCATTCCACTTTTTGTGTGCCTAAGATAAATGCACAAGAAAGTACAAGAAGTGTTCACTAGAATGAGTTTTGGTATTGCATGCCAAGTTCAAGATATGAAATACGTGCGTCGGCTTGAGTTTTGTCAGTAGTGTCAAAAATCAAGAAGTCGCACGTTGGAATCAAGTAAGGAATCATCAAGAAATGTTCTCTAATGATTAATGCCAACAACATAAGGGAACATGGAGTTAACAAAATATGAGATGGAAAGGCCTTTAACATTTCCCCAATTCCAAAGAGCTATGTGGACTACAGGTAGGTGCCAGAAGTGTGCGAGGTAGTTTGTGAGTAGAGCTAGTTGAGTAGAGCATAAAGAGATAGAGCTCCTGAGTAGAGAAAGTTAAAAAAGGAAGCAACGACATCATAAATAGAGTTAGATGGTGAGAGAGTTAGAAACTCACATAGAATATTCATTGAGTTTTTGTGTGTCGAGGTCACTTTGAGCCTTTGTAATATTGTGCTTCTGAATATAAGTATGAGTCTTCCATATGTCAGAGGTATAAAGAATGTGGTGCAGTATGTTGCAAATCTTGGTAATTATCTAAAGGAGACATGAAACTCAATGGTTGTTGAATACAGTTTGTTTTATGTATACTTGTGTGTCATGAAATGGAAGGAATAATAAAGATGCAATAGTTTTGATCTATCATGTGTCATTCATGTGTTATTTGAATATGTGTGTGTATTGTTTTACTTATTGATGAATAGTATGTTGATGTTAATGGAGTGCATCAATGCCATCCTGAATGGATACGTGTGTTTTAATCCTTCATCCCTGTCACAAAACCAAATGGTCTCTATGATCCTCACTGTGTCTTAAGGACCTTCTTCAGCCTTGGTTGAAGATGAATATGTCAATGCTTTGGTGTTTTTGTTGGTCAACTCTAGATGAACCTTGGTTCTAAACTTCCTAATGTTAAGAAGGAAATGACACAAACAAATGGTTTTGTTGTCAGGACCTGAAAGTCTTGTAGGGAATGATGAAGGTAAGAGATGAGGTGGTACCCATCTCGACACGATATTCAATACTAGCTAATTATAAAGGAGCATGATTTTTTCATGTGAGAAACTCAAGGTCTAAGAGTGAATGTGAAGCAATGGAAAGATAAGTATCTCTACACTGATATGCATGGGATTTTATTTATTGAATTTCCTTGTTTGGTATATGAATGGTTGAAGAGGAAAACTGCTACCAATTCTACTGTGTGCCCTTTAGAACCAATGGTTTGTTATCAACCCACACTTGATAGATTGAAAGTGTTGGACAATAAGTGGACTCGAGCCATTGATTTCTAGTTTTCTCAAGTAAAATAGGGTTATATTATTGAATTTTTTGTGGAATACATTGATTCTTTTAGCAAGGATGAGAGAAAGTTTTTCTGAAGGTTTGAGGAAACGAATGCTAGAAGAGATTCCACTCTAGATAAAGATGACACTCATAGAGAAATGGATGATGTGCATGGATCCCAAAATAATGGATAAGTAAACTTCCCTAACACTAAGGGGGGTTGCAAGGATGAGGGAAAATAAGAGAGGAAATGGATCCATTGAGGAGGATCCAAAGATTGTTGAGATGAGGTGAGGAATGGGATGGACCAAAAAGAGAAGAGAAGAGAGAGAGATGAGAGATATGAAATAAGAGTTGAGATAAGAAGGAAAATATAGAAGAGAGGTGAAAGACAAAGAGGAAGGGGTGCATCATAAGGGGTTAGGCCTAGGATGAAGAGAAAAGAGGGAACACCAGGAGGAAGTGTGAAAGAAGGAATTGTGCGAGTGTGGAGCATAGGAACAAATAGGCCCGTGAAGAGGCGTGGTATCGAGGTTAGGTTTTCTAGTAGGGATACCAGTAGTAGTAGTAGTAGTAGTAGTGATCCCATGGGCTTAGGTGACAAATTTTGAACCCCTTGGATTTTGTGGGGTGCCATAACTTTAGAAGAAGATGAGGTGCAATGTAGAGGCATGGAAGAAGAATAGGAAGATGGAGGATCCCCTAGTTATGGTGGAGAATAATTTTCAATTGTAGATGGTATTGCATGGATGCAAGTAGGAAACTCTTTGGGTCCCCTCACAAGGAATGTCAAAAGGAGATGGAATTAACCTTATTTTGAACCACCCCCCATGTGCATTTGCAATCAAGAAGAAAGAACAACAGATAGTGAAACGATCAGAGTAGGAGACATAGTAGAAAAAGATAGAAGAGAAGAGAGGAGTGATGAAGAATAAAAATCCAATTCCACTTCACCCAGAGGATTATCAATAGCAAGGAGTTTGACAACTAAAATTTATATCATAGGAGTTGTTTTGAAAGTGAAGATGGTGAACCAGGATAGCACCCTGAAGCTACCTATGTTCCATGGAATAGGTAAATATGATGTGGAACAACATTGGTTCACGTGAAAAGAAATATGGTCTGTGAATAGGATCTCATACAAAGCAACAAAGATCACACAGATGGAAACCACGTTTAGAGACAAATCCTTGATGTGGTACATGAAGTACAAGGCCACTGCATTGGTGGGACAGAAAACTTACTTAACAGAGATCAAAATGGATTTTCATAAGGAATTTTAAAATCCAAAGTCTAAATCTAAGTGTATTACACAGATCAAGGAGATTAAGCAACATCAAGGAGAAACCATGTGGGATTATGACCAACGGTTCAAGATTTTATTGGATAGAATGACATTCCAAATCTACAACATGCAACACACATAATGGTTTATTATGGGGTTACTTCCCCATATATGAGTCTCTCTCACCCAAAAGAAGGTGATGACTCAAGCATAGGTGGTATAAATTTCAATGCACCTAGAAGCTACATTAGGAGGGGCAAAGATGTTGACAGGATTTTCACAGTTGCAGTCACAACTGGACAACCTGACAATGTAGTTGCAATATATGGGAAAGAAAAAGGTTGTGTGTGAGCATGTTTAGTGTACCACATGTCACAGTAAGGGCGATTGCAGGGAAAAGCGGCATGTACTTCTGAATTATTTGGCAATGGGCACGCCAAATCCATTCCCAACTTAACACAAGAAATGGTGCAAGATATGAAGAAAGTACCACCCTGCTTTCCAACTTTGAAAAAGTATCAAAAGATGCATCATACTCCATTATGTGAGTTCTATAAATATGTGGGATAGGATTTCAATAAATACCAACCACTCTAGTTGATGCAAGACAATATGCATGATGCATTTTTGGGTATAGGAAGAATAAAAGGGTGGTGATTGTGGATGTGTGGAGAGAGGGAGATACCAAGGAGGTCCCAAAGGAGGTTATGGACACAGTTGCAGCCAGGGATATGGTGGAGGAGGAGGTAGAACCCCACTTGTTTCAATTGTGGATCAATTCATCATGTATCAATGTTTTGTACCAAACTGTGCATGACTTGTGCATATTTATACAATCTTGAACTTGTCACAGAGGACTATCCCAACTTAGTGAAGAATTGGGAAGAAAAGAAGATGTGTTTCAATATGGTGCATGCAGAGCCACGTAAAAATAAGAAGAAATATGAAGAAGTTGATATTCGAGTAGTGACCCAAGGAGGAGAAAAAGCATGAGAAGACTTCAAGCATAGTGAGGGTTACTGTTAGAATCCATATGGGAAGATCAGAAAGAAATCGCATCCCCCTCCTAAGATTGATGCTTCCAAGAAAAATCAATTTATGCATGACATGTAAAAGGATATTGAACAATAAATATTTCATGAAGAATTGTAGTGTGCAACACAAAGATCACTTGAGGAGGCTCAGATCCATGGATAAATACAACATGTGACACATGGGTCAGTGGAGGAGTCCTAGGTCCCAAAAGAAGTTCAGAGGGAGACACATAAATCACTGGAATAAGCTTTCACCTGAAAAGATCTAAATTGCGAAACACAAAGATCCTTGGATGAAGCTGGCATGCACGAAGAAATACAACACATGACACAATGGTCATTGGAAGAATATCACAAAAAAGATGTGTTGTAATGCATTGAGTAGAAAGAGCATAAAGAACAACGTCTTGAGAAGTTGCATCACCTAGAATCCATGCATGGCTTGGGTCACAAGGAATAACCTGAAGATCAAGTAAGTGCTTTCTTGCATTGTTGTTTGGGAGTGTTGAATGATCTAGAGGCTACAATTAAGTTGACATAGTTGTTAGCTACCTGAATGAGTTAACAATGAGTGGAGGAAACCATATCATCCCCTCTGCTACAAAGAGATGTGTGCCAGGTCAGTAAGAAAAAAGTGCATTGGCCGAGAATTTAAGATGACAACAGATCTTGGTGGCTATGACATGGATGGAGTCATCTTGGATATAGGTTTCGACGTGAATATTTTACCAAAGAATTCTAGGGAGTTGATGGGGAATCCAAGTCTATTATGGTCACCTATTCAGTTGTGGTTGGTGAATCAGTACAACATCTACCCCATAGGCCAACTAGAGAAGGTGGAAGTAACTATAGAAGGGGTAAAAACAAAGGTTGAATTTGAGGTCATAGATACTATGGATGAATCTGATCCATACCATGCACTAGTGGTCATTGAATAGGCCTTTGACAATAATACAGTGTTGAATTTGAAGAAGAGGCAAATGTCCTTTGAAACAGATACCCTACACATGTACGCACCTCTATATCCATATGAAGGAGATAGATACAATGAACCACTAGATGAGGATGCATGAATCCCAGCTATTGAAAAATCTATAAGATCACTAGGCATAGGGAGGATTACATCAACCCCACCGCAGATGGAGAATTGAGTTGGTGGAGTGTCAAGTCTTATGACATTGACTCTAAATATGCCATGGATAGGTGGAAAAAAAATCTATATGAATTATCCACTTGTACATGTGCGAGGATAACGAAAGTAGTGCACTGGATCAGATCTAAGTTATGTGATGCTCCATGATTCAATGGGATAGGGTCGGTAGAGGACTTCCTAGTATAGATGGAAAAAACCATCCCTGCAGAATAAAATATTTATTCCATGGATGTAGTGGTCCGAGGGACACCTACATGGTGGTGGGTAATACATCGCACAAGCATTTGAAGTTGGGAACATGTAGATGAGTTGATAAAGGTTTGGTTCCATCCCATAGTTGATTTTGAACTAGCCAACTGGTACAAGGGTATTGAGGATCCATAAGAACACACTTCTTTTTATAAAAAATGCTATACTTTGAAGAATATTCCTCAGTCCCAATGGGTCCATTGGTTCATCCACACTATATATATGGTCCCTATAAGATGGTACATTCAGAAGGAGATTAGGAGGAAAATTGTCGAGTGGACCCTTGTGAGCTCCTAGGTTTTTTCAACATTTAGCTTCATAGCAGAAGATCCCTTTCAAAGAGAGGCTCTCCTCTAGATTTAATATTTTATTTTTCATTGGCAGCGAAAGGAAAACACACCGAGGTTTGTTTTCTCATATCATCAACAAGTGGAAAAACTAAAATAGATAGTACATTGTTGGAAGATTGATGTTGATAATGTTGATGACGATAACCCACATGGAATCCATATCAAATAATATTAAGGAGAGAGTGTATGCTAAAGGGTAAGGTGACAAAGATGTCCTCCCCAGACTATAATGGCCCAAATAAAACTAAGAACCATAATATTGGCATTGAGGAAGCACCGAAGATGGAAATCATTGGATATTAATGGGATAAGGAGACAAACACTCAAGTTGTTTACCTTCTCAAGGAACATGAGGAATTGTTTTCATGGAGTTTTTATGAAAAGAAAGGCTTTGGAGATTCATTGGGTCCCATGAAGATTTATCTTAAAAACAATTACAAACCAGTCAGGTGAAGTCCCTATCGGTTAAATCCAAAATATAAGGAAAAGGTGTGCAAAGAATTAGATTGGATGTTAGATGTTGGGATCATTTTCCCTATAGAGGAGTTTGACTAGATTACTCCTATGGTGGTGCAAACCAAAAAAATTGTTGACATTTGAATCTATGTAGATTTGAGAAGTCTCAATACGGATAACATCCATGACCTTTTCCCTACACCTTTCATAGATGACATGTTGGAAAATTCCAGTGGCCGAGAATCCTACTCTTTCATAGACAACTTTTCAGAGTATCATCAGGTTTAGATCACAGAGGAGGATTAAGAAAAAATGACCTTTGAGATAGAATGGGAGTCCTTTGCATACATGGTCATTCCCTTTGGCTTAAAGAATTCCATTATAGTATTTTCCTAGATAATGGTTGCAACTTTCAAGGAATTGATCCACAATTTTCTCGAATTTTACTTGGACGACTGGATTGTGTTCATTTTTTTGAAGGAACCCATGAAATCTCTTCAACTAATGTTGGATGATGATGCCAACTATAGATTTCCTTAAACTTGAAGAAATGCATCTTATGTACACCATATGCCACATTTTTGTGCCACATCATGTGTAAGGATGGATTGTTGGTGGATCAAGATAAGATCAATGCCACCTTGGATATGGTGTCCCCCACTTCGGTTCAGGAGATGACCTCCACATTGGGTCATACAGGATATTACTGATGGTTTAGTCAAAATTATGCCCAGATTGCATCTCCATTAGAAAAATTGTTGCGCTAAGAAACTAAGTATATTTGGACACTAGAATGTCAGGAAATCTTAAATACTCTAAAAAATAATCTTGTCACTTCGCTAATATTGGTTTTCCTTGACTGGTATAAACTTTTTCATGTCCACGTAGATGATTTTTCTGTTGTGCTAGGCTTAGTTATTGTGCAACTGGGAAAAGGTAATATTGACAATCCGGTATAATTTTCCATTTGCAAGTTTTCCCATGTAGAAAATAATTATACTACAACAGAGCATGAGGGCTTCGCCATGGTATATGTATTCCAAAAGTTTCACCATTACATACTCGGAAATCCTTTCAAATTATTTACTATTAACTCCACACTCAAATATTTGGTCGACAAGTCAATGTTAGGAGGTATGATATTTCATTGGTTGTTTATCTTCCAAGAATTCAAGTTTGAATTATTAGTTAAGCCATGTAAGTACAATGTTGGACCAGATCGTTTTTCCCTACTTAAGACTGGAGAGTCTAGTCGAAGTCTCGATGATGAACTCTGAGATGTGCAACTCTTCGAAGTTGAAGCAGTTCCTGATCAATTGGATGAAATCATTGAATTTCTCATGATAGGAAAACCTCCACTAAGGTACACCCAATCTCAGTGTCATTAATTGTTCACCCACAGTGAAAATTATTAGTTGATTACTGGGAAATTATATAAGTTAGGTGTAGATGGAATCATGCGTCAGTGTGCATTGGAACATGAGTGGGACCCAATTTTGTATGAAGCACATGAAGGTATTGTTGGAGGATAGATCATGGGTAAGGATACTATGCACAAGGTTCTTCACATGAGGCTTTGGTGGCCCTCACTCTTTGCATATGCTAAGGCCTATTGTAAACATTGCAATGTATATCAAAGAATTGGAAAACCCCACCTGAGAGATGAACTTCCATTATTTCTTGTGACTGTCCTAGAGTCATTCAACAAATTGGAAATAGATTTTGTGGGTCCCATCAATCCCCCTTCGCATCTCACGGGTGTGCACTACATTATTATTGTGGCCAAATGTCTAACTAGATGGGCCAAAGTCATGCCAGTCAAAGATTGTACAACAGAAATGACAATGTGATTCATTTTTTTAGTATGTGATTACCCAATTTGGTTGTCCATGAGTATTAATGAGTGACCAAGGCTCACATTTTCTAAGAGAGACCATTCAACAACTCAATCAGGAGTTCATGATCCATCACCAGAAGAACACTCGCTATTACCCTTAAGAAAATGGTACGATTGAAGATTTTAATGAAATTTTAGAGTATCCTTTAACCAAAGTTTGTAATGTGTATTGTTATGACTAGGATCAGCGGATCCCTGTAGTATTATGGGCTTACCTAAAAACATGAAAAATGATGACAAATAATATTCCATTCATATTGGTCTATGGAAAATAAATAGTCATGCCATTGGAATTTGTTGTTCCTATCCTCTGAGTCACCCTAGCAAACCGGATGACAAATGCCTAGCCACTTCAACATGGATTAGATGAACTCATGGAGCTATAGGAGAACCAAATGCTCATAGGATTCATCCATCTGGTTGAAAAGGAAATACAAAAGGCATGGCATGATTTCAATATCCACCAAAAAATCCTTGATCCTGGATCTTTAGTTTTGTTATGTGTCAACAAATATCTACAACATCCTAAGAAACTATGCATTGGTTGGTTAGGCCCTTTTTGGATAGTCTACATAAGTGAAGTAGGTATTTCCAAGATCTTAGTGTTACAAGGACATCCACTCAGGGGACTCATCAATAAAAATAGGTTGGATTTGTACGATGAACCGTGGGGGTCAACCGTAATTTATCTCCAACTCTTAGCTTTGAACTTTGGTAGAGTAGGATTAATGTAAGATATACAACAGGTAGCATATCTCATAGTCAATAGAATTTACCTTTTTGTCAACATAAAATTCACATCAGTCACACAGGAGAACTCCATAGATTGAAAGTTTTGCAGTTTCTTTATATTTCCAAATCTGACCATTTTTATGTCACAAGTACATGTCTTGGCCCTGACCACGAATTCACATGGGGCTCGATTGAGCTTCATGGAGATCCGATTCATTGAAAGGTCAAGCAATCCAATTTTTTTTTTTTCACACTCTATAGGTACACAGTTGGTTATGTCGCCACAATACCCAACAATCATCACCAGTATGACGGATCCAACAATTGATCTCCCCATGTGTTGGGACTCAGAAATGTCGTATTTTCATCCACCTTTCCCTTTGTCATTCTTTACATTTCATCGCCCCATTAAGATTTCTTGATGTCATTTTCATAAATATATTTGGGTTTCATATTATTATTTTCACTTTATTCATTTTAGTATTAAAAATGAATTTATGATTAAATATTAGAAAATTGACATGTTTTCATATATATCTCAAAAATGTGTGAGCTTTGTAATGTGTAGGAATATGTGAAGGATTAATTCAAAAAGACTTCTTGAATACTTCCTCCACCATTTCAAGATTTGAGGAGATAAGTCAAGCCTATTTTAAGGAGAAGATCATGGGGAATGGATAACATATCTTATCCAAGATATATGAGAGATATGTGTGATGATTTGAAGGGATCATATTTTGTAATAATGGGAAATTGGTTGAGAGAAAAGTGGATCTGTAATTATGAGATTCTTATCTTCTTTTCAAAGCTCTCATGTATAAAAGAGAATGTTCTATCTTGATGAGGGAGTAGTCATTAGGAGGAGAAAGTAATTAGTCACTCCTTTGATTAGTTTCCTGACTTCATT
>JASDQU010100926.1:198757-217032 GCA_032191745.1 Picea mariana | reverse complement strand
GGGAAATTGGTTGAGAGAAAAGTGGATCTGTAATTATGAGATTCTTATCTTATTTTCAAAGCTCTCATGTATAAAAGAGAGTGTTCTCTCTTCATGAGGGAGTAGTCATTAGGAGGAGAAAGTAATTAGTCATTTCTTGGATTAGTTTCCCGACTTCATTATTTTGTCATTTGATCATTGTGATGTATTGATATTGATTTACTGTTAGTGTGAGCTCACATGTGTCGTCTTGTTGCTCTTCACATGTTGTTTTTCCTTTAATGCAATTTTCCATTTCAAGTTAATTTCATTTACACAATTCCATTTCAGTCGTGTGTTTTAGCAATTCAATTCCAAGTTGTGTGTTTCAGCTTCCTGCATTAGATTAATGATTCAATTCAAGTTGTAGCTTTAACATTAGATTAGGTTAAATTAGTTTCAATCCTGCATATACTGTGTGTGTGCTTCATAAGTCTACAAACCTCAGATTGACAAATTAAATAGTTGGGCAAGTACTACAATGAAATTAATACAACATTAGTTTGGCCCAATGGAACAATTGCCGTTCCCTTCGTACGATTGTTGTTCCCTTTGAAGGTAGTGTCATTCACTTGAACGGAACAACTGTCGTTCCCTTTTTTACGATTGTTGTTCCTTTTGCAGGTAGTGTCATTCATTTGAATGGAACAACTACATAGCATAGGTTGCACCTCTGGAGGATGAGGTATTGAAAATGGACGGTAAGAACCTACGTAGGAAACAAGTAAAATGCTTGTGCCAACACCTACCTTTGGTTGATGCATAGAGGTTATATAGGTGCAAAGACTTTGATGACATTCTTGAAAGAGAAGATGAATCCTCGGTTGACAAATTAATATCATACTAAGGTTTCTTTTAGGACATCTTTAGAGCCCAACATTTTGGTGCCACGTCAATGCACATATTTCACCTTAGAACCATCCGCTACAATTTAAAAATAACAATAAATAATAAATATAACAATTTAAAATTAATAAATATAACAATTTAAAACTAATAAATAATAAATAAATAAAACTTTAAAACAAAATCTTTCTAGTTTGATTAGAAATAATCACACTTATAAAAAAATAAAAAAAACTCAAAACAACAATAAAAATATAAAATTGCAAATGGACATTTCCTAAATCCTAAAAAAAATATTAAAATAATGATTTTACATTTATGCTAACTGGGTTTCTTGAGTCACTTCAACAACAATCGATGACAGAACTTGC
This sequence comes from Picea mariana, assembly GCA_032191745.1. NCBI lineage: Eukaryota > Viridiplantae > Streptophyta > Pinopsida > Pinales > Pinaceae > Picea > Picea mariana. Next base: position 215,797 of record JASDQU010100926.1, on the reverse strand, counting down.
GCGCAAAGGGCAACAGGTAAAACATACTTTGTTTTTTAATTTGATTTGATTGCATTAGTTCTTATTCCTACATTTCATATTTTTCGAAGCTCTCACATTTTTCATGCAGTATTAGTACTAATATTTTACAGGTTCAAAGACGATTGCATTTTGCTGCTGAAGTGATTTTTGAGATTCACAAAACTTTTGAAAAAAATAAACATGCGTTGTTGACTGCTTGAAGGAGTTGTTACGCATCATAAACATCATGACGTTTGTTGTTACACATAAACCTTTCATAAAACCATCTGCATCATGAATGTTTACCCCCATTTTTCCTTCAAACACACATTAGTCATCCATGTCTTGAAGTCCCCTTTCCATTGCCTTATCATTCACAACTTCACACATTCCCATTCTTTTCTGAGTCGCATACATTTTTGCCTTCTTGTTCCATTTCATTTTTCCTTTTGAATAAAACCAATCACCTCCTTTTCCATTACTACATTGCCTTTCCATAAACATTGTTGCTACTGAGATCTTTCCTATAGTCCTACCAATCTTTTTTTCAAAACTTGCGTTAACTTATTTGGGATTCCTTAAGGCCCACCTTTCAATAAGTATTCCCCCATTGACCTCAGCACCTTATCTGGGATATATACTAGAGTTCCTTTTGAGTACCTGGAGGTTTGCATGCCTTAATGGAAAGTTATCTCACTGACAATCATGGGAATACATCATTGTCCCTTGATCATCATATCTTGCAAGTGGCTCAACATCAACAAATCTATTCGCACTTCGCAAGATGTACTCGGGTACCTTGGAACTCATTGAAATCAATGGAGAATTTTCCTCGCATTGGTTAACGACATGCATCAATGGCCGATAATTAAATGACTTATCTTTATGCTCGACACCGACACATTCATTCACATGGCTAGAATTGTACGATCAGGTTTGTAGCAGGTGAAGACTATGTACCTTTTCACATTCTATGATCCAGCAGTTACAGCAGCATGACTTCAACTATATGAGAGTATTATAATTCCACCTTCATACTTCCTCGTCTCCATGACTCATCAGCAACAGTTTAAATTCCTCCACTTCACATTCTTTGATCCAGCAATTATAGCAATTGCAGTTACAACATTCGCAGTTACACTTTCATGATCCTGCAGCAGTGACATCTTCCATGCTCCAGCAGCCGCATCAACCATATTCCTATTGCATAGTTCATCAACATTTTGGGTAAGTGGAGGTATGTTGTTTTCTAAACTTTAATCATGTAATTCCTCAACTGCCAGCAATGAATAATTTGGAAAATTCCCTCACCAAGGTCCATTTTGTTTTCACTTCTATGACCCATGCCAAGTTGCATGCGGACATGCAACTAAATTAGTTGGGGGGTAGGGGACTTTATTCACTATCATCACTCCATTTTTCCACTACCATCATTCCATTTTTCATCTCATTTACCATTTACCAACATTTATTTTCCAACTATACTCTATTGCACTTTGCTTCATAAGCATTGATATACATATTGGCATGATTCATAAATATGAAAAAGGGAATTCTTATACTCAATGATGTTTCCTTATGCACATTAATATCTTATCATTTCCAGTAAGTATATGGGTAAATTATTATCATAACATCAAGATAACAAATAACGAAATGGATGTTGTTAACACAAGAACCAACATTGTTTATATTCATGGTTGTCACACAAGAACCAACCATAATAAAATGTCAGTTGTTACTCATGACATTCCCATCCTGAAAAAATTCATTATCATCACTCAAAGCCGAAATTCAGATGCCAAAATTTCTTGAGAAGATCCATGCACAGTATGCAGACATGCATCAAGTTCAGTTGGGGGGTATGTTGGGACTTAGAAATGTCGTATTTTCATCTACCTTTCCTTTCATCATTCTTCACATTTCATCGCCCCATTAACCTTTCATGATATCATTTTCATAAATATATTTGGGTTTCATATTATTATTTTCCACTTTATTCATTTTAGTATTAAAAAGGAATTTATGATTAAATATTAGAAAATCGACATGTTTTCATATATATCTAAAAAATGTCTGAGATTTGTAATGTGTAGGAAAATGTGAAGGATTAATTCAAAAATACTTCTCGAATACTTCCTCCACCATTTCAATATCTGAGGAGATAATTCAAGTCTATTTCAAGGAGAAGATCATGGGGAATGGATAACATATCTTATCCAAGATATATGAGAGATATGTGTGAGGATTTGAAGGGATCATATTTTGTAATAATGGGAAATTAGTTTAGATAAAAGTGGATCTATAATTATGAGATTCTTATCTTATTTTCAAAGATCTCATGTATAAAAGAGAGTGCTCTCTCTTCATGAGGGAGTAGTCATTAGGAGGAGAAAGTAATTAGTCATTTCTTGGATTAGTTTCCTGACTTCATTATTTTGTCATTTGATCATTGTGATGTATCAATATTGATTTATTGTTAGTGTGAGCTCACATGTGTCATCTTGTTTCTCTTTACATGTTGTTTTTCCTTTAATGCAATTTTCCATTTCAAGTTAATTTTATTTACGCAATTTCATTTCAGTCGTGTGTTTTAGAAATTCAATTCCAAGTTGTGTGTTTCAGCTTCCTGCATTAGATTAATGATTCAATTCCAGTTGTAGATTTAAAATTAGATTAGGTTAAATTAGCTTCAATCCTTCATATACTGTGTGTGTGTTTCGTAAGTCTACAAACCTCGGATTGACAAATTAAATAGTTGGACCCAACAAAAAAATTGTTGTTCCTTTCATACGATTGTTGTTCCCTTTGCAGGTAGTGTAATTCATTTGAATGGAACAACTATCGTTCCCTTTGTTACATTTGTTGTTCCTTTTTCAGCTAGTGTCGTTCATTTGAATGGAACAAATGCCTAGAATAGGTTACATCTCTGGAGGATGAGGTATTGAAAACGAAAGGTAAGAACCTACGTAAGAAACAAGTAAAATGCTTGTGCCAACGCCTACCTTTGGCTGATGCATAGAGATTATATAGGTGCATAGACTTTGATGACATTCTTGAAATAGAAGACGAATCCTCGGTTGATAAATTAATGTCATACTAAGGTTGTTTTTAGGACATATTTAGAGCCCAACACCATGTGTCACACTTCATCACCCATTTGTACTTATTCTCCAAGGAAAATTACCTCGTCGGATATTTATTTCACCCAAAATTACCATTTCCTCCATTCTCCACTCTATATATACCACCTTCCTTATTCTCTTGATGGAGTAATTCTCCACACCCCACTTTTTCCCACCCTCTCCTATGATTTCTTCCATCATTTAATTGGAAATTTCTCCCATTTACCCACCCTTGTCCATTTTTTCCAGTTCTCTTTCCAGCTTCCCATTCATGGAATGCCTTAGAATACTATTGATATTTTTTCTTTTCCAATTTAGTCATCAATATTCTATATTTTCCAGTTTGTTCAAGCATCCCAAGAGCCCACACTTCATTTTTAACATTGTTTGCATGCAGTGGGAAAACCATGGGTTCAACATTAATTCACCAACAAAACCTTAAAGATACCAGCCCTTTAGGAATCACCCACAAGCAGGTGACGTCTCACCCGAGATATCTATGGGGACTACAGGAACTGGGTTTCCACAATCGTGAAGGGATTTTAGGCATTCATTCTTACATGTCTACTTAACGTTCATGCATTATGCCATATAACATATGCGCAGAACCATGATATAGAATATTCATATTAACCATTCATTCATTAAGTGCACGACATAATCAAAACAGTAAACAAACACATCACAACATACACAAAGACACCATATTTAACGTGGTTCACCCCAAACTGGGATACATCCACAATTATAGGATTCTTATACTATTATACAACATCATTTCTTACCCTCCTTTCACGTGCAATGCTCCTGAAAATGTGATAATTGTCTTCCTTTCTTCTACTCCCACTACTCCTTAGCTAACTTGTTGCATGGTTTGCTCCTATAAGATTCCCAAAATTGGTTCCAAAATGTCCTACTCTAACACATGCAGGTTGTCATTTTTTCATCATTTTCTTGGCATAGGTACCTCCCCCTTATTTCCTAGAAAGAATTATCCCATCTCCACACAGTTCCCTGAAATGTGTTTTGTACTAGTAGTCATTCACTATCTCTCTAATCCCAAATCTAGGTGAACTATCATCATCACCTTTGTTGATAAGAAGAGATCCTTCTCTCTTATTTTCTAGGATTCCTAGTCTTATGTATTTCCATGGATACTCCTCCAACAACAGAAATCCCACGAAAAACCAATACATCCAGCTTAGTTGTCAGCCTCCCTACTCTCACCTATTTCCATGGATAATCACCTCTCTAGTAGTATAAATCTCGTTTCCACTGGCTATGTCTTGTCCTACCATAACAAAAAGACAAGCAACATCTGATACTCTCTCTCTTAGTGAAGCCTACTTTTTTTTCAGGGGTTGGTGTTTGATGGTGTTCTTTAAAGAGATCCTTGATTCCACTCCATATACACCATCGAAGGTAATGGGTTGGGAATCTGGTTGCATGCACTCCAACTCCATATTTCACCATGGATCCTAATTGACTCATTCTAGGACCTAGGTCGAGTTGCAACTACAACCTAAATAGATGATTTTCTCTTATTGAAACTCAGCTGCAACCACAACTTGATTTGATGCTTTGGGATGTCGATGAGGATGATTTTCTCTTACTCAAAATCCAATGGTCAATCCATGAAGTTGTTGGCTCAAGTATGAACCAATTAATAATGGTGGGGGATTTTTGGTACCCAAAGTTTTGGGTTAATATCATGCATGAAGATAAATGAAGTTATGCGCACTCATTCCAAGTTTTGTGTGCACTTCTTCCAAGTTTTGTATACGCCCATTCTAGTTTTTCACATGCCTAAGCAAAATGTGAAAAGAAGGATAAGAAGTACATGTATGATCTCGATTTTATGAGAAAAAAAAATGAATACAGATTATTAAAAGATGCTCAACACATAATAACAGAGATACAGTAAATTTGGTTTTCTATTCAATAAGGAAATAAGCCGAAACTGTAAAATCCAACAAAAAACAAGCTTGTTGGAATGGTGGCGGCTTATCTCTGAGAAGAGATGTGATGATTATGCTCATTCACAAGAAGATAGTTACAATGAGGCTCTGAGGGAATTTTACAATAACCAGTAATGTCAAAAACCCTTGACATCCAAAAACCTAACACTAGGAGATGAAGCGCTAAAAGTCATGTGGGCCACGTTTAGGTAAGTTAGTACATCAACTTCCCAGGGCCGTAACTTTTTCATAGGATATCCATTTTAAGCGCACGATAGCCCGTAGGAAAGGTCTAACCGAGAAGAAAAAAATTCGTCTGGCCCAGGTCAATCCCTTTTGTAGTTACCTAGGCCCCAAATCCCCAAAAAACGTCGTTTAGGGCCTCAAAACGGCCCTAGAAGTTTGGAACCTGAAAAACTGTTGAAAAACTGCCAAGGTGGAAAACTGTTTTTCGAGTCAGTGGAATCGGTGGGTGGCCACCGATATCCACCTAGATTAGTGTCAAGCCAATTTTTTATATTTCTCTCCAAGTCCAAGATACGAAATATGTGCATCGGTTCGAGTTTTTTCAGTAGCACCAAAAATCAAGAAGTCACACACCAAAATCAAGAAAGGAGAAGTCGAGAAATTTTCTCTAATGATTAAGGCCAGTAACACAAGGGAACGTGGAGCTAGAAAAATATGAACTGGTGAGGCTGCTAATATTTCCCCAATTCTAGAGGGCTACATGGACTGAAAGAAGGTGCCAGAAGTATGTGAGGTAGTTTGTTAGTAGAGAAAGTGGAGTAGAGCAAAAAGAGACATAGATCCTGAGGAAAGAAATCTATAAAAGGAAGCAATGACATCATAAATATACTTATATGGTGAGAGAGTTAGACACTCGCACATAAGATTCATTGAGGTGTTTTGTGTGAGTTCACTCTGAGCCTTTGTAATACTATAATTATTATGAATATAAATATGATTTTGTCATATGTATGAGGTATAAGGAATGCATATGGTGCATTATGTTGTAAATCTTGGGAATTATCTAAAGGAGACATGAAACTCTTTGGTTGTTGAATATAGTTTCATTTATGTATACATGTGTGTTATGGAATGGAAGGAATAATAAATATACAACAGTTTTGATCTATCATGTGTCATTCATGTATTATTTGTATATGTGTTTGTATTTTTTTACTTATTGATGAATAGTAGGTTGATGTTAATGGAGTGTATGAATACCATACCTAATGGATACCTATGTGTTTAATCCTTGATCCTTGTCACAATACCAGAGAGTCTCTATGATCCTCATTGAGTCTCGAGTTAGACCTTCTTTGGCCTTGGATAAAGATTGGTATGATGATGCTTTGGGGTTATTGTTGGTCAACTCTGGATGAACGTTGGGTCTAAACTCACCATTGTTAAGGAGGACGTGCGCAAGCATGAAATGGCGCAAACACAACCTTGCTCCTAGGTTGAACCTAATACTTAGGACCACGTGGATGGAAGATGTGAGTAGGAAAGCAACCTTGGAAGATAAATTCCCTACTTGGGAGGGTGTCATGTGCACTAATTTACACCTAGGATTATTCAAAGGCCCACTTGATGTTGAGAATCCTCTTCAAGGAGGTGGCTAGGACATGTTCAAGGAAAGAAGGGGTGAGCAATAACACCAAGAGAGTAAATTCCATGCATTTGTTTCCCCTTGGGGGAGAAAGTTTTGTTCTAGTGACATATTTTCACATGTTTGGAGGCTTATTTCACTTGTTGAGGTAATTTATGGTAAATAAACTTAGTTCAAGGCATTTTATACATATTTGAAGGAAAGATATTTGCATGAGAAGGTTCCATGAAGAATTGTTGAAATGGACAAACCCTCAATTGAATAATATATGAATTATTTAAAAGGAACTTATAAAATATAATGATGCCAATGTTGGCATGATTACTTATACTGAGAGGGTGGGATGAATTAGTATAAGACTATTTTTTTTCTTACTGTACAATAGTTATTATTTTATCACTTTTCTAACAACAAGAAATATAGACAAGCATGTAATGCATAGTACACAGTAATTTAACATGGAAACTCAACTGGGAGAAAACCACAAAAAGATTTTATTTAAAATACTTACACAAGAAATAAACTATTACAGACACCAATCTGTTACAATGTTTACATGAATCAACTTGAAAGAGACACCAACCTGTTACAATGTTTACAAGCACCAAACTAAAAGAGACACCAATCCTTTCTCTTGATCATTAACTCAACAATACATGTAGGCACCAACCTACCATCACAATATTTGCAGGAACCAACTTATTGGAGACAACAATCCCCTCAGTTGAGAACCAACTCAACAATACCTACATAAATTTTATATCTCAACAACTCCTCTATTGTTGTCATAATCACCTTAAAAATCTAAAAGACTTAATATATTATTTTTTTTACCTAACACCTCCCTACCAACCTTAGATGATTGCATTCTCTGACACCTAAAAAACCTTTGAGCTTCATCACCCTTGTACTCACTCACTTCCATTCTGCATTCTCACACACCACAAAATTGGTTTTGGGACCTTGTTATTTACACATATCAAAAAATATTTGAGCTCATGGGGTTAGCTCCAACTCCCTTTGAATCTCCTTGAATCGGGAAGAAAAAATATCCTTCAAAAATGGTACAAAATCCTTCAATCGCATGAAAACGGTTTACAGACCCTTAACACTCAACAATGTTTAGATCATGTCCTTAATCAGATATTGATTGTTGATATGAATCAAGACATTAACTGGGACAATGAGCTCTTTGAATCACACACATACTACCCTTTAATGCTCAACAATCATCTGATCATTCATGGAGTAGATCATGACTATTGATTTGTTCACCGACCATGTTAGAACACATAGAAAAACAACCTCAATGCTCAACAATTGTCAAATGAGTTCAGTATTAAACCTCAATAGTTAACCGATTCACCACATATTGGGAACATTGGTTCTACCAAGTCACCAACCCATCGGGGCCCTGGGCCTTTCTCTTTGCACCTTTCCCTGCTCCCTCAATCTGGTATGTATGACTATCGGGCGATCGACCCCATCGGGCTCACTGTGTCATCGGCCCACCGGGCCCTTAAATTTTCACCTTGAACTCTTTGCCCCAATCTGGTACCGGGCCATCGACCCACTAGGATAAACAACCGACTAGGCCACCTAGCCCATGGACTTTAACACTGCACTACTTCTTTAATCTTATGATTCTTGATTTGTGATATATTTTTATGTGGTATATTACATGGTATCTATGTGGACCCATTCCACATGTATTGGATGACATGTTACTGATGTGGTTATTGATCTCATCATGTCCTCCAGTCTTGTTTTAAAATTTTTTAAAGAACCTTGACTATACAGTGCACGTGGCCCAATATCCATGTGACACTGGGTTGATAACAACACTACACATGGAATTGACATGGCATGATCCACTAGCCCACCGACCACTAGGTACTCAAGATTTCAACATTGTGTTTTCACCCCAATTCTGTATGGAATCTTGTCACTCTTTGTTTCAACCACCAAGTCACCATTGATTAGGTCATTGGGATACTAGGCCACCTACCCTTAAACATTATACCCTCATCCTTTCACTACGGTCTAGTTGACACTTGGAGATTGACCCAACAGGTTCACTAGAGCATCGGGCCACTGGGACACTAGGAAAAAATTTCATCGTGCATTGTCTCTAGTGTTCCTATCTCTGGTATGTTATCCCCCACCATCGAGGCACCTATAGCATCCCCATCCACCCCATTGTTGGGCTATGCCACACGAAATAATTTTTGAACTGTATACAATATTTAAACATACAAATACTCTACAAATATACAAATTTATACAAAATAATAATAGAAATACAAATGCAACATATATAGGAAAAACCCATAAAAAGAAATGCCTAAATAATAATGCAACATGTAATTTAACACACAATTGACACGTATATTTGATAAAAATACCACCAACTGCATGCAAACCTTCCATGCTCTTCCCAACCTTAGACCATGCTGCTCAAAACTCTCAGTAATGGGTCACCCCTGAGTTGGGACTAAACTCCACCCAGGTAAAGGAATTCTTAATCGGTCTGATGTATCTCTGACAACAGGAGAAACTCTCCCACGAGTGGCAACTCAAACTGACAGCCTATAGTCCCTCATTCCCCACATGCTTGTCCCACCCCAGGAAATGTTCCCCTTCTCTGCTCAATAGTCCTTCGGATGTCACATTTCCTTTCTTGGGCTTCAGCAACAGGCTGAACAAGAAGTCTCAGAGCCCTGTAGCTGCATTTTGGCACCTACAAGAAAACAATTCCCAAAAGTTCTCTCCCCCATAGAGAATTTATCATGGGTTTGAAAACCCACCTCTACAATATCCCATGACCATGAAAACTCACATTTTTATTCTAGTCCTTGAGTTAGCCAGGTACAGGTATAGTACTATTTTGGGTAAGGTACATGTATGTTGTTAGTGATAGAGAGGTAGGGAGGACATCTCAAATCCATCAGTCTAGGAAAAAATGGGGAAATGATGGAATGAATGGAAAATGCAATATGTCCAAGCTCTTTGTATGCATGTGCCGAACTTAACACTTGTTGGATTGAGAGATAATTTGGCCCACTTGACCCCATCCTTAGAACTTAGGATAAAAATAATTATCCATACTTTATATTTTAAGGAATATTAGTATTATATTCCTTCGTGGATCAAGCTCCCTATCTTATCCCCTTATCCTTAAATTTTAGCCCCCTTTCCCTAACTAGTAGAGTTTAGTCCCCCATACTCTTTTACATGGTTGATATACATGCAGTGATGTGTTTTTCATTAATATTTCCATGTGAATACATTTACATTTACATCACAGATATACTTGTTCTTTTTGCATCCAAGTTCCCCAGCCTAAGTAGAGTTGTATTTACATTTTCAGTTGGATTTGGCCTAGGGGTATTACATTCCCCTCCCCCTTATTTATGCAATATCCTCAATGCAATATTTACACATACACAACCAAAATTTCAAAAATCCTAAAAAAGATGTGGGTATTCTACCTGCATAGCATTCTTGTGCTACCAAGTTGCATCTTCAGGACCGTACCATGTCCATTGGAACTTTAATAGATCTATTGCTCGAGTCAAGAGTTTCTTGATCTTCCAGTCCAGTATGCACACCAGATGCACTTGAAAGGCACCTTCTTGCTCTACATGAATCACATTCCATTCAATGAAATGATTATCATCAGGTATATACTTTTTGAGCAATGATACATGGAATACATTATGAATTGAAATTGATGCAGCCAGGGAAAACATGTAAGCTACATGCCCAATCCTCTATAAGATTTCAAATGGCCCACAATAACGAGCTGCCAAGTTTGAAAAATTTCCCAACTTTAGGAAACTTTTGATGGCCTTTACTTTCAAGAATACATGGTCACCCACTTTAAACTCCCTGTGAGTTCTTCCCTTATCAGCATAGTTTTTCTTCCTGTCTTGAGAAGCCTTTAAATTCTGTTTTATTTTCAACATTTTCTCTTCAATTTCCCTGGGTAATTATGGGCCAACCACTACTCTATCTATCGAGTTGTCTCAACTTACCGGTGTGTTGCACCTTCTTCCATAAAGTGCCTCAAATGGGCTCATCTTTAGAGATGTTTGGTACCCATTGTTATAATAAAAATCTACTAAGTGTAGGTATTCTTCGCATTTTGATGGTTTATCGATCACATTCATCCTCAACATATCCTCAATCACTTGATTCACCCTCTCTGTTTGTCCATTTGATTATGGATGAGAAGATGTGCTAAAATTCAAATTTCTTCCAAATCCCTTAAATAATCCTTTCCAAAAAATTGATGTAAATTTTGGATCTCTGTCACATACAATTATCTTGGGTATACCATGGAATCGAGTGATTTCTCTCATAAAAATATCAACAATGTTGGTTGCCTTGTGAGTGATCTTTACTGGAATAAAATGGGAAGCTTTGGTAAGCTTATCCACCACTACCATGATAGAATCATGTTGCTTGCTTGTTATAGGAAGTTTGGTGATGAAATCCATTGTTACCACTTCCCATTTCCACTTAGGAATGGGTAATGGATGTAGAAAACCAGTTGGGTGTCTATGCTCAACCTTCACCTTTTGACACTCCAAACATTTGGCAATAAAATCAACAACTTATTTCTTCATGTCTGGCCAATAATATCGGCTCTTGATAGCTGCAATAGTTTTCTGATAACCTAGGTTCCCATCATAAGGTACATTATTCATTTATTTCAATATCATATTTTTCAATTTCTGAGAATTTGGTACATAAATTCTTCCCCTATACATGAGAATTTCCTCATTTCCTAGCTTATAGTCTTCAATTTTCTGCAACAAAATACCTTGCTATAATTTTGTTATTATTTCCATGTATTGCAAATATGATTTTGCAACCTCTAAGATTTTGTCTTTCAAATCTGATTGTTACATGCTAATGGTTGTACCATGCAACTCATGCACTCTTCTGCTAAGTGCATAAGCCACCTTGTTCTCTTTCCCTTTGATTTGTTTTATATCAAAGTCATATTCAATGAGAAATTCTAACCACCTGCTTTTCCTAGCATTTAGAGTTGGTTGTCCAAATAAATATTTCAGACCACTATGGTCTGTCCTCAACTCGAACCTTTTCCCCATGAGGTAGTGCCTCCACATATTCAAGGCATGCACTATGGATTCCAACTCCAAATCATGAGTAGCATAGTGTCTTTCATGATCCTTCAACTTCTTTGATTCATAGCATACCACATACCCATTTTGACTAAGGACTCCACCAAACCCTTATTTACATGCATCAGTGCATACAATGAAGTCTTCATTTGGATTAGAAATCCTTAGTATTGGATCACTTGTTAACAATTGCTTCAAGTGTTGAAAACTCTTTTCACAATCCAATGTCCATTGAAACTTCACCCCCTTCTTTTGCAAGGAAGTGATCGGGTGTGCAATCCTTGAGAATCCTTCAATAAATATCCTATAGTAGCCTATAATTCCCATGAATGATCTAACCTCTGTCACATTTTTTGGTGATGAAAATCCTCTAATGGCCTCAATATTTTCAAGATCCACTGCTATCCCTTCCTCTGAAATGATATGTCCCAAATACTAAATTTTATTCTGATAAAATGAGCACTTGCTCAATTTAGCATACAACTGATGCTCCCTTAATACCTTCAATACCATCCTCAAGTGTTGTTCATGCTCTTCCTCTGACTTATAATATATAATAATTTCATCTAGAAATATAATGACAAACTTATCTAAGTATTCTTCTAAAATACCATTCATTAAACACATGAAGACAGCTAGTGCATTTGATAACCCAAATGACACCACTGTGAACTCATAATGCCCATACCTTCTTTTGAAAGAAGTATTATTGTTGTCTTCATATTTAATTATTACTTGATGATAACTTGAACTGAGATCAATATTGGAGAATATTTTTGCATCTTTCAACTGATCAAAGAGGTCATTGATCCTTGGAAAATGATACTTATTATTCACAGTTACCTTGTTCAACTGTTTAAGTCAATGAAAAGTCTCAATGTTCCATCCTTTTTATTCACAAATAATACTGGGGCACCCCAAGGTGACATGCTTGGGAGTATATACCTCTTCTTCAGAAGCTCTTCAAGTTGCATTTTCAATTCCTTCAATTCTGGTGTACTCATCCTGTAAGGGGTCTTGGATACTGGGGCTACTCTAGGAATTAGATTGATGGAGAAATCAATATATCTTTTAGGGGGTAATCCTGGGATTTATTTAAATACATATTCAAACTCTTTTAGCACTGCATAATATTCAATATTTGACACCTTATATTTAGGTGTTTATTCCATATCTACTAAAAATATATGACACCCTTTTCTGTAACGTTTCTTCAACTGCAATGTTGAAATATCTTTGACAATTATTTCCCTAGGAATTCCCTGTATTGTCCTTAGGTTCCCTTCCTCGTCCCAGCAAGTAAATCCCTTATTATAAAAATCTAGCATAGCATGGTGTTGTTCCAACCAATCCATACCAATTAGACAATCATAGGAACATAAAGGTAAGATGTTCAAATATTCCCTGGTGCCCAGTCCATTCATGTCCATTGGACATGCCTTAACCATCTCATTAATTTTTCTCTTAGTTCCAGTATCCAACTGCACCAACCAAGATTTTCCAAGATTTCTTCTTGGAAAATGCAATTTTTCCACCATCTTAGGATCTATATAGCTATGACTGTCTCCTCAATCAATTAAAATAGAAATGGTTTTGTTATTGATCTTACCTTCCACTTCAATCATATGTGACTGAAACTCAACTTGCTTCTTATCCAATGTTGCATAGATCCTAGGTACATTTCTTCCCATGTCCTCCATTGTATCATCTTTTTTTACATTGTGAACAATCCTAGATTTTCCACCTCTGTGAGGACAATCTCTATACAAATGATCTCCCCCACAACCCCAACATTGAATAGGTGGTTGCCTTGGTATTTCCCACCTAGTCTCAATAATTGTGGGTTCTCTAAAAGCTAGTTGTCCCTGAGGATTATTTCTAAATAATGGTGTCTTAGTCTCCTTCTTCCTTTGTTCCATCTTATTTTTATTCTTGTTTTCCCAAGCTTTTTGGAAAGTTAGCCTTCCTTTATGTTGATCATAAAGGAATTTAGCTCGCCTTATGGCCTCCTCCAATGTTTTGGGATCATCATATTGTATCTTGTCATTGATAAATGATGGCAGCCCACTCAAATACCTTTGAATATTAACTGGATCTTCCTTGATGAAAGAAACAGACTTTAGCAATTCTAAAAAACTTCTATCATATTCATCTATGGTCATACTCCCAAGCTTGATTTCAAATAACTCCTTCATTTTCTTGTCATAGTATGTCTTAATAAAGTATTTATTTTGAAAATACCTCTTGAATTACTTCCAAGTAACATTTTTCTCATTTATGTGTTGCACCTGCACAAATTGGTCCCACCACATGGATGCCTTTCCCTTGAGATGATAGATGGAAATTATTCCTTCTCCATGTGAAGAGTAATTATGCAATTGAAAATACTTTATCATGCCTAGCAACCATGTCTCTGCATATTCATCCTTCTTATGCTCACCATCAAATGTAGGAGGCTTGATTTTGTTCAATTCTCCTTATATCTCATCCACCCCAGACCTCCTCTTATGCTCCCTGACAGGGGATGGACTTGAACTACTATGTTCTCTCCTAGTTAAATGCCTTGGGGAGTGATGGTGATGTCTGCCAACACTTATTATTCTTCTCCTCTCATCATGAGACCTATGACTTCCTGATTTTCTTGAGTCGTTCTCCTTATTCATCTTATTTTCTATTCTGCCCAAGATCTGCATTAACTTTATGTTGAATTCCTTATGCTTCTCCTTGGATTTCATAAGCCTCTAATTATAATATTTATAACTTTGGACATCCCTTTGCAAGCGTTTAATGGTCTCTACCAATCTCATGTTTTCTTTCTTTCCTTCTTCGTGTCCATTTGAGTTTGTACCTTCATTACCCATATTGACATACATCTATCTGATCTCATCATCCTGGATATAATCCCCTTGTGTGTGTTCCATCCATCTGAATTATGTGTTGATATTGTTTTAATCTAATTGTTGTTAAATATGAAAAATGTGCAGCCAACAAAACCAGTTAGGCTAATTAATTTAACAATTCATGAAATTATGTACAATTTTGATTCAGTATTGCATCAGAATTATTTCTTTTAATTTCCTGAGAAAATTGACTACCCAGATCAATCGTTTGGGTGAACATTTATATTCTACTGTCCAAGACCTTTCCAATGCCTACTTCCATGCTCAATTTTAAGTCTTGAGTAGACAGTTATGGTAATTTGAAAAATTGTCCTTTTTGTGAGGGCAATGCTTGTACATGTGATCTTCTTCGAGAGTCGAATTAGCTCTTGGACCCATGTTGGATCCTCTCTTAAGGTTCACAGGCCCCTTTGGTTTCCCTCAAATGCAATTCTGTACAAATCGGATAGCCATGGGCTCCTACTCTAAGCCCTTTTCTCTCTTAAAATCAATTTTTGGGCACTAGCCCCTTTACTTTGGCCCAAAAATCATGTGATCGTGGGATAGAACCAGGCGCTTACGTAAGTGGTGCTTATCTGAAGCTTTGAGACTCAAACGCTTTGGAACTTTGGGCTTCAGAGGTTTCTCCCTCAAGACACTCTATGTTAAGCCCTAAATAGTGGTTCATTACCCCTTAATTGGGGCATATTACATTAGTAATGTTATTTTATTTATGTTGGCTTGAGTCCATTAGTTGTAATTGTACCTCCTAGTCTCCTATATATACCAAGGAGACATTTTCATTTGGAATCATCTTATATTTGGACATTTATGTGGGGTATAAGGAGGTTTCCCCCTCGAAGAGGCTTATTACCTAAAATTTTCTCTTTTTCAAGGCGTTGAGTACTTATTCTAAGGTTTTTCTATGCTATATTGAAATTTGGTTCTTAGCATATGGTATTAGAGCTCAAGGTCTTGGGGTTTTGCTACTACATCTAAGACACCTTGGAATTTTCTCTATAACATTTTTTCTACGATGTTTCAAAAGGAACCCTTTGGGAGATATTTAGTAGACGAATCAAGTTACGTTGGTTTAAAATTTCATCTCCTGAGGCCTTATACTTTAGGAGATACAACCTATGTAAGATAGGGTTCTGGAATCATCCTCAATTGAGTCATCGCAACATTTTCTCTATAAAAACTTTTATGTAACATTTGAGACCCTAAAATATAGAGAATATTCATAAAAAGTATTAAGTTATCTGTGATAAACATTTCATCTTCTGGGTCATCCTACATTTGTATATACACCATGTGGAAGATAGGGTATTTGACTAGTCCTGTTGACTAGTCTCAAGTAGGTGTTCTGGGTAAAACAACCATAAATTCTTCCTAAAGTATCCAATTTGAGTGAGACCAATTGCATTGGATAGTGGACAGTATGTAGTATTTCTAGTACAAGTTTCAAAATTGTATACAAATTATTTTGTGTGGGGCATGCTATACAAGTGATATCTCCCGGAAAGGCCAAACATCAACAATCTAGGGAGAAGTTACCATAAATTCTAGTTGGCACATCCAATTTTGATCAGACCTATGGCATTGCAGAGAAGAAATATCAGAGAACTACAAAAAAAAAAATTCCATACCCAGAAGATCCAAAATTTTGGAGATACAATAAAATAAAGATTGTCTAGAAAAACCACCTCAACATTAAGGTTTAAAGTGATACTTGGCCAACATGCCACCAAAAAAGGGAAATTCTACACCAAATAAGCCTCCAGACAATCCTACTTGGACTCTTGATGAAGGAAAAGAAATACGTAGGGACATAAATGATTTACAAAAGAAGACAGTAACAAAAGATGAACTACAAGAGATGATGGATTCAATAGAAGCTAAGTTGGAGGCAATAAATACTTAGATGGATGGTTTAAAAAGGGAGACCATGGAAGGATTGAAAATTTTCCTAATCGAGAGAACACCTGAAAGTGAAAATGTATCCCATGAAATTCATGACGAGGACACAAGGAAGATGAATCAAGAATGGAGAAACTCTAACTTTGGGTGGAAGACCGACCACTTTCCTAAGATCGATATGAGGAAGTTTGATGGAAGGGACCCAATCACATGGATACTTCAGATGGAGCAATTATTTGATCTACATAATGCTCCACATACACAAAAGGTACAAATTGCTTCTTTATATTTAGAACCCAATCAATTTGTGTGGTATCGATGGCTTTGTTCTCGCAAATCACTCGTCACTTGGAAAATTTTCACGAAATAAATGATAGCACACTATGAGGATAC
>JASDQU010100926.1:165354-176150 GCA_032191745.1 Picea mariana | reverse complement strand
AACATGTTGCAAAGAATAACATTCAAGTTGAGTATGTTGGCACCAAAGAATAGATTCCAAAAATCTTCACAAAACCACTTCCAAGGGAATCCTTTGAGTATCTTTGTCATAAAATTGGCATAGTTTCTACCCCATAATGAATTTTGAATGTTATTATTCTATGTATTATATTTACATGAGGAAGCACCATAAAGAGAATAGTTCAGTTTTTGGGAGCAGTTTCATGAAGAGTTTATTCAGGGCAAGCAACCCCAATGACAGTTCATTTAGGGGGGGCAACCCTAACATGAAGTTACCTTTTCCATTGATTTTAAAGGGGGGGCTTTCTCAGATGCATGGATAGAGAGTTCGATGCTTGGAGAGAGAGAACATATGCATGATTTGAGAGGGAGCAATGGTCATAATGGGACCATGAGAGATATGACTTTAGCATTGCATCAGAGTGTTTCCATCAATGCCAAAGGGGGATATTGTTGATTAATTGGGTTTGTTTTCATTGATGTCAATGCTTGAAGCAAGTCCGGTAGCACATTCTGGTAGCCCCAATAGTATGATTAATGGAATCTATATTGTTTGAGGTATAAAGGTATGAAGATCAATGTATTTGTAGGTAAGACTATTCTATATGGATAGTACATGTCATGCCATTTCCGGTGATAAGTGGAACACCACATAAATCCCCACAGTTAGATAGTTATGGCCTTGTGAAGTTGGATAACCCTCATTAGTTATCTACAAGCCCTAGAAGGTCAAAGCAGTCAATTTATTCTAGAAGCTCCTAGTAGAAGTTTACTAGTCAAAGTGGTTGTAACTAGGAGTTAATCATGTGTGAAGTTGTTGTAAAAAGAAAATAATTAAAAATAAATTAGTTGCAACTAGAAGTGGTGAGTTTACTATTTGTGGATAAAGTGGTTATAAGTGGACAAGTGGTTAGAAGTGGGTTAGCCCTAAAATAAGGAAGTTGGGTTAAGTTAGTTACAAGATAACCCATAGAGGAAGCTACTTGGAGAGTATAAATAAGAGAGAAATGGTCTCCTATTAACACCTATTGAGAACATTGAATATCTATTAGTTTTTAAGGCTTATTGCAAGTACTCATTATTACATCTAAAGTTGCACAAGTCTGAGGTATAAATAAGGATTGAAGGAGAAATTTTTGGAGTTGTAGAAATATTGAAAAAACCCTAGTTTTTTAGGTGTATGCGGGCTGTAGTGGAAGAGGTCACATACATATGCGGTCTAGTGGTGAAGGAGGGCACACACAGTTGGGAAAATCAATGAAATTTTGAGTTGTTGTGAGTTCCAGGTTCTCAAAGTCTGAAAGAAAATTCCCAGGTATGTTTATAGTGATCACGTACAACAGGTCTATCTATAGGCTCAAAATATATGTCATATTCTTATGTGTAGTTAGATATTGTTGTCTACATGAGATATGGTTATGGGAGTTTGAGAATTTTCCCTAGAGGAGTTGTTGGTTGTATGGGACTTATTGTATGAACTTGATCTATAGAATTACAACACTGGTATATTTGGTATTCATCATTGTTACATATTGTTGCGTTGAGAGTTGAGGCATATATTGTATTTCTTGGTACATGGTTGAGGGTTTTTGGTTGTGATGTGTTGGTGAAGTTGTTAGTGTAGTTTGAGGATGCATATCAAATAGGGTTTGATGTCTAGTCCATGTGAGGGTTATTACACTTGATCATGATTGTACAAACATGTATGGCACATGACTAGAGAGACATAGATGCACTTGGTTAAGGGATATATATGATGATGTATGCATAGGGAACAACTACATATTGGACACAGTGACATGTTACAGGTTGATGTGACAGAGGTAGAAAAGAGTCTAAGTTTCATAAAGGTGGAAAAACCTAGCTTTCTGAAGGTGTATACAGGCTGTAGTATAGAAAGACTGCGTACATACACAGGCTGCAGTACATATGCAAGCTGCAACATATATTGGTCATGTACCTATTGGTACATGATGACTTCTGGTACATATTGATTATATGATATTGGTACAGTTTGGTTACAAGTGGTTGGCATAGATTGGTAAAGGTTTACAATGGTATATCTCACAGTGACAGTGTGGTAGTGGTTTCAACATTTGACACTTATATTTCAGGGAAGTTTGATGGGGCAAGGATAGGTGGTTGTATCCACCTTCGGGTTGTAGATGAAGAATAAAGGGGGTTGTAGCCTCCTTCTGGTTGTAGCGAGAGAATTGGGGAGTTTGATCTTCATTTAGGTTGTATCCTGAAAATATATGGGGTTGGAGCGTCCTTCCAGTTGCAGCTACAGAACATAGGAATTTGGTTCTTCCAATGATTATAATTCTTAAAGACATATAAGAAAAATCATTCCTCGGTTTTCTCTTACATTGGGTTTCCACGTAAAAATTAATAGTGTACTATATATGTGTATGATTTCTCATTTTTCATGGTTCATTTATTCTTCACTTGTTGAATGATAATGACAAATTGATCATAAATATAAACAACACTTATATACCATGGTTAAAAAGGATTAAAAATCTCTATTACTGATTCAACCCCCCCCCCATCTGTAATCCAACATATATCACATAGAATAAATAATTGAAAGTGTCACATTCTTATTTGTCCTTGTTGTAGATGGATAAAAACATGTGAGAAGTTGATTACTTGTTAGTTTAGATTCCTTGGCTATAAAGTATTTATTTCCTTTTTGGTGTATATTCTTGACCTTGGATGATTTGGTGTTATTAGTAAATAGAAAAACAAGAACAAGACGATTTTATTTCCTTGCCATAGTTTAAGTTTAACAAGATTTTGTTTCTTTTGTTTATTTCACCTCCTTTATTTCATGCATTAGAAATCACTGATTGCACACAACCGAAACCAAAAAAATAAAAAGTGCGGTTCATGCCTCCACCATAGGAAACACCTTAGAAATGATATAATTTTATTTGTAAGAGTTTTTTATATATCATCCTCAAACCTTAATAAGTAGTTTGCGAGTTTTCATAATTTCAAGTGAAAAATATAAAATTTATCTCTAATTGAATGTATTATCGTGATGGTTATTGAATAACTTCAACTGATCACCCTTACACTAGAATCAATCTGTGATAGGGTGTAGTGAATGTAGGGATGCTTGGATTATTTAAGTAACACTAACATTATATTAGCTTGTAGGACCTTGGTCTAGATGTGGAGAGTTAATCATTCCAAGGCCACTTGAAACTTGAGACTAGAAGTTGGCTAATTTTTATAGGAGAAGTGATTTAGTTGCAAGAGTGGTTTCTTGGTAAATAACTTTTAATACAGAAGGGAAGCACTAGTTCAAGTTGTGGTAGTGTGGGATCCACCCCATACTAAAGCATTGGATACAAAGGTTTTAAAGAGAATTACTTTTGTAAGAGAAGTATTTTATCCTATACCTAGAAGAGAATATGGAGGGATGTGAGTTTTACCTATATGACTATAACCCAAAGCTTTGTAATTAACTAATGATTTCCCCAAGAGTCCATTTCCACCGAAGAGACAATATATTTTATTTTTTAAGGACATCTACCTAGGTGAATTTCTTAGGGGATTTACGAGTAGTTAATGAGAAAAATAGTGCATAATCCCTTTAATTTTATCATCTTGGTTGAGGCCATTATAATGTTTCATCTCATACGTTAACTTGTGTGGCATTCACTCACTACATTTAATCATCGATAGTCTTTCCTTTGGTTTTAATATCCTCTGAGTATATGTGAATTTGGGAGGTCCATTTTTCTCATTGGCTTTCTTTATCCTTGTTTCAGGGTCATAGGGGTGTGTTTATTTACTTTTTTATGTAGTTTCACCAACAATATCTAGTAAGAAACATTGTGGAATCATGGGGTTAATTGATTAAATAATTTAGAAACCTTTCCCTTGATTTAACCTTTTCCACATATTGATTTCTATTCATCCTAGAAGTTCATTTAGTTTATTAGGTTCATCATATTTATTTATAGACTCGTTCCCAAGACATATGAGGTTGATCATATTCTTGATAGGTGTGTACATATTTAATTTGGTAAGTTCATCATTTTAGTTCCAGACTTGACTTTAGTATATTAATTTCATTATCTCTCTTAGTATTTTTCTTTGGTTAGATTGACACATTACCACAATATGTGGTTATGATGTTGCTAATTTTCTTTTCTATGGCCCATTCTCCTTTGGATAATTTTTTTTTCTAGAACACGTCATGTTTTTGTGATGGGAATTTGCATCAAATTTGTGCTGTTATCACTACCAAAAAACATTGCATAAAATTGTTATTTTCCCTTTGCATCATGTTTTTGTTACCTTGCTTCATGATTGTGTTATAATTGTGTCTCTAGAATATATCGTGCATGATGTGCTTTGTATTTTCGTCATTTATGCCAATGTACCATCTTATTGTAAATATATAGCATCGTGTTAGAGTTTTGTTAACACCATGATATTATATTTGATAAAAAAATCATGTGTCATGATTTTTTTTTGGTTGTATTTGCACACAACGATCATTTTGTCAAAGAACATCACACTCAACGTATATATTATAGAAAGTGAAAATATATTCATATCTATGAAAATATTAGCTTAATATTGTTTTCGATCATTCTCAAGTCTTGAAAAATTCTAAATTTTTTGAAAGGAAGATTTTTGAATGCTCATTTTAAAGTAAGTGGTTGTTTGAAATCAAGTAACAAGTTCTCATAGTTTTGAGAATTAATTCAATTGCATTCATCTTAGTGTATTCTTATCATACTAAACAAAGCATTTATTTCTTAGGTGTGGATGAGCACTATATTTTACTAGTTTCTTCTAAATTGATGTTTCATGATTGTGTCTATTCATCTACGTGATATTTGAAGGATATTCTTTGTATCCTTGATAAGAAGACAAATTTTTATCCTTGATTTCATCTTTGTAGTAAAATATATTTCCCAATTTAATTATGAAACTTGATGTTATCATTGAAAAATCATCTGCAACATTGCACACAATGGTTAAAGAAAGACATCAATGCCATCAACAATTAGTCCACCTACAACACCAAAATCCACCAAAAGGAAAAAAAATGTATACTTGGTTCAAAAATAAAAGTGTGGAAATTCACCAAAGGAAGCGAGCACACAATGTGTAGGCTAAAAAAACCCTCAACGCGCACTGTGCGCAAGATGCACGACTTTCTACGCGAAAATCTGCGCACTTGCATGAACGACACATTTATGAATCTTGTCGTCCTCTCAACCACTTCTAATCCGACCCCCAACAGGATTTGACACTCATATCTGAGCGAAATCTAGCTTGGAGGCTAGCCAAGGGATAGGAAGTGCCCTAAAAGGCCCCTTGTTCACACTATGAACCAATTATATCTTTCCATGAATAGATTCTATACATATGTGCCATGGGTGTGCTAAGAAAAAAAGAACTTAAAGGTATTGTTATGCTGCAGGAATTCTTCTTTAAGAATCCTCTTTTCTCTTGGAATCATTCAAGCACCATTGCAAGGACCATTCCACTCACCTCTTGAGGGAATTGGCATTGTATTTATTCACCATTTGTCATTTTCCATTGTATGAAGAGAAGAGATCTATATTAGGTAACTCAAGAGCCCTCCCAAGGAGGAAGAGGGGACTCATAAGTCCCTGCCTTTCTCTACGGTGTTTAGCCTATCAATATATTGATCCATTGGTAGCTATATGTTGGTCATTTTTATTTTATTTTCATGGTTCTAGTTATTCAAGCTACTCTAACATTTATTTCTTATTTATTTCTAGTTTTATTTCTTTGTTTTCATGTGTATTTGGTTATCTAATAAACTCACAAACTTATGTCTTGTTTAGCTGGCTTAACTAAGCATGGAAGTGTTGTGTTTTTGCTCACCCATGTGACAAAACCAACACAACAAATTGGTGACCATACCGGGGATCGATATCAAATTCCTCCCTATTTAAGTCTTGAGAGCACTTATTTTTTATTGTTTTGACATGCAGGTACCGAAACCGACCTATCCCAACTTTCCAAAGTCAAAATTCAGAGACAAGAAAGGATTATTTCACTTGGAAATTTCTTCCCCGATGCATGACATAAAGTGTGCGACTTTCAAGGCCCACAAACACATACTTTGCACACTATGTGCATGACATTCTTCTTTTCTCTACGCACTTTTCGCCCTCTACGTGCTTGTCCAAACTGTAGCCCACGCATAAGTCCAGTTTTCTCAAATTGTAAGGGTTTTTATGAATGGTTTGAGGGCTCCTAAGCTTCATATTTTTAATTTACCGCACTTTGTAAATCATCTACACTTCACTTAGAGTCCTTTCTCACAAGAAAGGTTAGTTAACATAAGCACATAAGGGTAAAAATAATCACTATTCTTCTCTTTTTCTTTGTTTCCACATGGATGGCTCATTTGGAATTTAAAATCTTGAGTTGAAGTTATTTCTTTTCAAACACAACCACTTAATTTGGGACTAGAAAATAATTTTAACCCTCAAGTGATCTTTTCAAACGCTGGTTGAAAGGACATTTCATCTCCCTTAAAAAATCATTTAGGAGAGGACAAAGCCCCCCTAGGGTTCATCTTAGTTTTGGAAATAATATTAAATCTTTCTAAGGGCCCATACATGACCACATGTTTACAATCTTAGGATAGTTTCTAAATGCTTTCTTAGTTTAGATAAAACCCTAGGAAATTTTAAATGATCAAGTAACGAGCCCATACATGCCCACATGTATACAATTTTAGGATAGTTTAAAAATATTTCTTAGTATAGAAAACATTCTAGGGAGTTTAAAGGATTTGTAAGGACCCATATGTTCACATTACTAGTTCTTTAGGGCTTTAAATATTCTGCAAGGTTGTACCAAACAAACATAGTAAGCTAGGTAAGAATATTTGTAAGGACCACAGAAAGTCCACATGTTGAAATCTCACACTTAACTTATTAAATATATTTGTACACTTTTCACTCTCTTGCACACAAAGAAACTTCTCACACATAATTTCTATTAGAATAATGGAGGTCAAAGTAGGCTTTATTCAAAGGAATTCTGAAAGATTCAACTACTTCTTTGGAAATTATCCACATCAATTAATCCAAACGAGGTTGGTTCATGACCTCAATCTCTCAGCCCACCACATCTAAAATGTTTTTTTAAGAATGCACTAAATTTTCCTCCACAGGAGGTGCCAAAATAAATTTTTTAGTCTAGGTAGTATCTTGGGGGTAGGCATCCAAAAAACCCCCCGTTATCAGGTTCTCACATTTTGAAACAATAGAAGTTGAGAATATGGATCTTTCAAATCCTCCAAGTCAAGTTTTCCCATACCATGAGGCAGGGACATACCCGTGAAGGGTCAAAGTCCGAGGTCTGGTTGTTCTACGCACCCCTCCTCGATTCACCCAAATCTTGTGAGGGAATCCAGCCCGTGACCCATTTCTAAGGCCGGAAATCTAAATGTTGCACTTTTACTAAAGTACTTAGTGGAAAAACATAGGATATCCACCTAGGTGGTGGTTGTGGGATGCAATCACACCTTGATCAGATTTTGTGTGGCTATTGTGAAATATCACCAGCTCTTTCAGGATATGCACCCTCTACCCCTCATTATAATTGATTACCTCAACCTTTACTAGTTCCTCTTATGGTGGCTTCAGACCCCATTGTTGAGTGCTATTGGAAGGCCTAGTGCTGAATTGAGAGGAAGGACGATAAGTTTTTTAGGACATGAGAATTGTTTTTTATTTGTTCCCCCATGTGGACAAAATCCACCTATCCACATGATTGTTTATTTACAGTTGATTTATGTATGATGTTCATTTGATTACATGCAATTGTGAGTTATACTATTTTGTGAAGGTAAAAAATATACTAAGCTCTTGTTCATTTATTTCTCTCTTGTCACCATTTTCACACATTTACTTTGCTATTCAGAACCATAGGGGAACCACATAATCCCCTTCATTCTAGATGCTTGCAAAATCTGCCTCCTATTCTAGGAGGAATACCTAGTCTTGCCAACTCACTGACTCAACCATCTCACCCCTCCATGAGTGCTACTATTTTGGGATAAACTTTACTTGGTTCCACTTTTCTTGGGTCAAATACCCAAGGTCATCCATCTATCAGTTCTCCTTCACAAGGAGGCAGGGGTCAAACTTCTTCTCAAGGAAGAAGTACAAACCCACCAAATCCCTCTCAAGGGATAGGTCCACTACCTACTCACACCATGGATGGAACTAATCCTCCACCAAATCTTACTATGCCATACTTGGCATCCATCAACATTCATGATTTAACCAAACTCATAAATGATCGCATTTTGCATGACCCCACTTGGTCCAATATGCCTACAAAATTGCCTTAAGATATTTCAAAGTTTGAAGGAAAACCAGGGGAGGATCTCGCCAACCATGTTATGACCTTTCACATATGGTTCTCATTAAACAACATCATGGATGATTTCATCTGCTTAAGGTTATTCGAAATAAATCTCACTGGTTCATCAACCAAATGGTATGTGGACGAAAAATCAGGGTCCCATGTGACCATTGAATCATTGGCCAAGGCCTTTTTGTCCCTTTTCCAATTACCAATTCATCATGACAATGGTTTAGAACTTCTATATGATTTAAAACAAACCACTGCTATCCATATTTCCGATCACATCCACGAATGGTGTCAGCGACGTAGTTTGTGTAAAGCAGAAACCACCAAAGAGCAACGTATTGATTGGTTTCTTAAATCACTCGTCTCTGTTATTTCCAAGGATGTAGCATCCACTTTTCCTTAGTCAGAAGAGGAATCCATTATCAAGGCCCAACAATTTGACCTCATCTATGCTCAATCAAGTTACTTGTACCAGTATTTCCTGATGTACCCAGACCCATACCATTTGGCCAGGAAAAACCTGGGATGTCCCACACTACAGATGGGTTGATTGGTTCTATGACCCATATCAACCCTTACGGCCACCCATCACCCACTTATGTTTCACATCAATATCCGAAACCATATGGAGGGA
The DNA here is from genome assembly GCA_032191745.1 of Picea mariana. Lineage (NCBI taxonomy): Eukaryota > Viridiplantae > Streptophyta > Pinopsida > Pinales > Pinaceae > Picea > Picea mariana. Next base: position 167,102 of record JASDQU010100926.1, on the reverse strand, counting down.
TGTCTTATTACCCTCCTCCAACTCACCAATAGTCATATCTTGTTGCTACCCCCCCACCATTGGGTGGACCATTGGAAAATATCCTATTGCTACCCCCACCACCATTGCATATAACCCCAATAGTAGTGGAAGTGCTTCAAATTCCTACATGCCATATGGATCGTCTCCACAAAACAATCCATATTTTCCATTTCCTGGTCCTCCTCAGCTAGTTGCTCGTCCACCAAGACAACCACATGCCGGTGTTAAATTTGTTCAACCCTCTCCCATTCAACAAGTTCATAATTTTGAACAATTTAATATGGAAAATCCATCTCATCAGCTGAATAATTCCAAGAAGAAAGGGAAAAATTGAAACAATAAAAACCTGATACCAGGAGGAAATAACCCCCAACAAAACCGTCCCACTGGGGGAAACCGGAATCAGGGAAACCAAAACCCCCAAGGGGGAAACAATAACAATCAACCACGACAAGGGAAGAAAAATAACCTTAGAATTAACTTCCCTTGTGCTCTATGTGGTGAGTATAGAAATTATACTCACCATTTCCCCCAAATTTCTAATTTCAAATGGATGAAAGAATCCATGAACACACAACGCCCTCCAACACCGCCTACCCCTCAGTAGGCCCCATAACATTATTTGGAACCACCACCTCCAACCTTTTTGAAAAAACCTATTTCACACCAAGGTGTGATGAATACCCAACACAAGATAATCCCGACCCCACCAAAAATGGGGCAATATCAAAACCTAGGTCCCAATCAACTTGGCAATCCGGACAATCACAATATCCTCCTTACCAGCAAAGAAGAGATTCTTCTACAAATACATGGTCATCAATACGACCTACCTCCTGACTCTACCCCAACCACTTCAGAAGCCTCCCCAGCTAAAGCCGAAAAACCATTGATGATTCCCCTCCCTAACACTAAACCAAACCCTCGTATACCCCGTATGTCTTTACGACAGAATGTAAATAAACCTTATGCTAGGAAAACCCATAACTATAGTATGGTCGATGACTTGGCACAGTATCCTGCAACCATGTCTTTATTGGAGGTCATCCAAACCTATCCATCATAGCACAAATACTTTCTTTCCTCTTTGGGGGAAGTCGAACCAGCTTATACTCGACTCATCACCTTTGATATAGATAGAGGAGAACCATGCCTCCCCACCCTGGTATCTTTTCAAATACCAGTTAAGATATGGAACATCACAGTTCATCAGTGCATCCACATGCATCATGTCCAAAGTAGTATGGAAAAAAATCTGCTCACCTGAGCTAGTACCATCTTCCATCACCCTAAGAGCTTACGACGTTCATGAATCATCCCTTGAAGGGATCTTCCAAAATGTCCTTGTAGAACTTGGGGGAAAAACCATTTTGATTGAAATTGAACTTATCGATGCCCCAATAGATTACAATATCTTGTTCAAACATAGCTACATGTATGCTATGAAAGCATTAGCCTCTTTTGTGTTTCATACAATGGTGTTCCCACACAATGGGAAAATCGCCACCATTGACCAACTTACACATTATGAGCCTAATCTTTCCACCAACATTGATAACATCCTCCCCCTTGTCCACACTAGCTCAGATGCTTTTTCGGTCATTGACATGGGTCCTAGAATATTCAAGAACCCATCCTTGTTGGGGGAATATCATGGAGAACCACCTCTCCTACATCCTTCTATTACAACACAAGTGTGTGTAGTGTCCTCTAATGGAACAAATATC
>JASDQU010100926.1:141811-162017 GCA_032191745.1 Picea mariana | reverse complement strand
GAAATATATAATTAGTTCATAGTGTGAACTAATTATATATTTCCATGAATGGATTCTATAAATATGTTCCATGGGTGTGCTAACAAAATAATAACTTCAAGCTATTTTTATGCTGCAAGAATTCTTCTTTGAGAGTCCTATTTTCTCTTGGAGTCATTCAAGCACCATTGTAAGGGCCATTCCACTCACCTCTTGAGGGAATTGGCATTGTATTTCTTCACCATTTGTCATTTTCCATTGTATGAAGAGAATAGATCTCTACTAAGGAACTCAAGAGCCCTTCCAAGGATGTAGAGGGGATAGATAAGTCCCTGCCTTTCTCTATGGTGTTTTGTCTATCAATATATTGATCCACTGGTAGCTATATGTTGGTCATTTTTTGATTTTCATGGTTCTAGTTCTTCAAGCTTATCTAAAATTTATTTCTTAGTTGTTTCTAGTTTTATTTCTTTGTTTTCAAGTGTATTTGGTTATCTAATCAACTCACAAACTTATTTCTTGTTTAGCTGGCTTAATGAAGCATGCAAGTGTTGTGTTTTTTCTCACCCATGTGAAAAAACCAACACAACACTTGGCATCGGTGAATGTAAGTTCAATTCCAAGCATATAGAGACGATGAAGTATTGTCTACATGAATTGTTGTCTACGACTTTGAATGGATCTAAGTATTTCAACAAAATAAAGAAACATATGTTAGACTAATTTTAGTCAAATATATCACTTTTTTTTAAAGATGCATGTAGGTACATTATTTTGAAGAAAAACAACCACCCTTCAAATTTTTGTTAAGTATGTATTGTTGTGATATACTAGCTAGCCTAGTTTCATACTAAATAATGACTCCCTATAAGAGTGTAGTCTATAGAAACTAATGTGAGGAATCATAAGGTCACTGTTAAGGGAATTATATAACTTGATGTGAAGAATCACAAGGTAATAGTTAAATGGTGGGAAATGAGAGAAAATAAATAAATCAAGGAGGGGAAGATTCTCAAGTGTTGAAAAAATATGATTTTTTATAAAGGAATATTTATAAACACTCATTCTCAAATAAGTGACCATTTGAAATAAAAGTAATAAGTTGTCATACTTTTAAGAATAACCTCAAATTCATTTATCTTATGTATACTTATTATATGGAAGATATAATTTATTTCTTAGGCATGGATGAAGCATTGTCTATTATACCGATTTTGTTTTGAAGTGATGTTTCATGATTATGTCAAGTCATATATGCGATATTTGAATGTTGTTCATTGGAGTACCAAGCAAAAAAACAAATTTTGAGCCTCATTGTCATATTTTCATATTAACATATTTTGAGTCAAATGCATCACTAGCTATTAAAGATGCATGCAAGTGCACTATTTTGAAATATTTTAATGCTAGAAATGAATGTATTAAATCTATATTAGATGAAAAGGGAACTAGTTTGTCTTTTTCTACCTTGTTGTCGATAGTGGATTTTATTAAACACCGCGATAGAATTCTTTTTGAGACAATTCTTAAAGTGTTTTGTGAAGATACATTTCTTCACAATTGAAGGACTACTCTTGTAGTAAATAGTTACTATTTTGAACATGGAATAATTAATGTATTAATTAATTGGTTTGTATAAGGTGCCAAAAATTCCTTTGTAAGAAGCCTCAATTGAGTATCAAGGTAAATGTATACATTTGGACGAGGCTGAAACACCTTCTTGATATAAATGTAATTATTGTTACTTGCATTTTTTTTTATGTAATCAGATTTTTATTACCTTTCATAAACTAAAGATATAATATTTTATGTCATGCCAGAGTAATTGGCGGTCTAAATCACCTAGCTGAGAAAATGATTCAGCTGACACACAAAATATAATTAAAAACTAAAATATATTGTTCAAGAAAGACAAAAATGGGCTGACTATCTAGGTGTCTCTGTCTAATCAAAATGGTGGCACATAAGGCCCGATAAGAGTCTAGGTGTTGCATAAGAAATAAACTGAGCATAAAGAAACTCCTAAGCTCCAGAAAAAATAAAATGAAGGCCATAATCTAAACCCAGTACCAAGTTAGATCTCATGTCATGTCTGCTCCTCTTCCGGAAGTGGGGCAATTGCTTGGCACTCATTGTTGGAGCATTCAATGTCGCAACCAGAGCACTTGTCTCTGTACCATGGTTATGAAGGGAGTCAAGAAAGGTGGTGAGTAGGAGCTCTAGTCACTCCCCCCATATGTCCATAAGTTCAATCTGGAAACAAAAGTCATCCATGTCCCTGCAATCATTGAAGGTGAGGCTTTTCAAATTCTCCCAGGTGGTAAGAAGGCATGTCCAAGCATCATAGTTGTTATAGCTAGATTTTCCTCACCCCATGCAACTTGCTCAAAAGGCCTTTTCCATTTCCCTATGCGGGCTTGAAGTCCCTTTTGTAGTTCCCAGAGCTAAAAATTGTATTTTTCCACATATATGTGCCCTAACAGCTATGCAACAAGCATATACGTAGGTTGCTCCATTACAACCCACGTACATCGATTATTTGTTCCCAAAATTAAATAATGGTGTTGGGTTTCCATGTCATAGAGTGATTTTCCTCGTAATAGATTTGGCGACCATATTGGGGATATAATATTCTTTTCAGGGTTTGGAGTGTTTTTCTCCTTTGATTGCTCTCGGTTATCGTGAGTTTTTTGTCATCTGATTGCTTGACAACCTGTTTTCATTTTGAGTCAAAGTTTCTTGGCCTTATCCTTAAGATGGCAGTGTTTTAATACATATACGTGGGTTTTCCCTTGATAGACGTGTAGATACACGAGCTGTCGTTCTATAGGGAGAGTATATACATGATTTTCTCCTGAAGAGTCACATGCATCATTCTTTTTTCCTTGATTTTTGAGCTTGATGTTTGTTGGGTAATTCTTGATGGTTGCTGAGTCTTCTTAGGTCTCTTTCATAACTGTTAAGTTCCTTCAGAGTGATAGGAAACCTTTCTTTGGTTGAATTTTCGGGCGGTTTTTTCTTTCTCATCATTTTTTTCATTGGTTGTCCTTGCCTCTTGGGATGGGTGTTTGATTCCTGATATCCTTCTTGGTTTGTCTCTGTTTTCTTACAATAGGGCCTATTTATCAAGATGTTGTTCAGTCCTTGGATTTTCATTTCTTTATATTGAAAATACAAAAAATATACATTTTGCATTGTTGGCATTTAATCTTTTGAGTTCTTATCGTTGATCTTAGTATATGTATGGAAATATTGCATCTTATTTGAAATTGTAGAATTGAATTGAAAGTTGCATTTTGAAAATATTATAATTTATTAAGAATTGAAGTAAGGATTATATTCATATTCATTTCTTTTACTTGTTGAGTCATAACATCATTAGTTTCACGACCACACCTTTTGAGTAAACAAATCCACTAAAAGTAACACTGATAAATTTAAAATTGATTAGAAACGATTTTATTTTTTAGGGTGCGCAAAATAGATTAAGATTTAGAGCCTTGGAATAGTATTTTGTGAGTAAAATTATCCAAGGCTATTAAACTCAACACATGTGTCTTAATAAGGGAGTGGTGAAATCCATTGTATAATTGGTGATCTCAAGAGGCTCTGGTCACACCGGATTTAGGAACGAGGTCACACGAAGTTGGTTGAGGATATATCCCTCCAATATCTTCTTAGCATCAGAGATATTTCTAGGGATCTATTCGTATATGAGTATCTTTCTAGTACCTTTACCTCTGTGAGAGGTGGTGCTTTTGACATTTTTGTCTTTGTTACCCTATCGATACGATGGACCTGACTTATGACTGTTCACTTGTGCATTGATTATATCATGGTGTCTTAGTTGTTTGACATAGGTAGACACATAGGTTACTTGCAGGGGTTATTTTGCAGGTACCCTAAGTCAGATAAGGTTCAGACATCACACAACCTTTATGGAATATAACCTCTCTGGGGGGCTCTAACCAACTGGTTGTTAAGCCCATGTGGGCCCTTATAAATGATTATTGTTGTGTATGTTTCGTCACTTCGGTGAGAAAAACAAAGGTGCTTACAATTCTAGTTGGGCCCACTAGACAACACATAGGTTAGTGCATGGGTTAGATAATCCAATTACATGAAATAAGCAAGTAAATAAACTAAAAACAACTAAGGAAATAAAACTAGAATGCATAAGAAACTTTGAACCAAAATCAATCAACCAAATGACCAAGATTATGCCACCAATGGATAACTATATTAGTTGGCAAAACACCATAGAGAAAGGAGGACTTATGGATCCCCTCTTCCTCCTTGGGAGTGCTCTTGAGTTCCCTATTGGAGAGATCTTCTTACAATGATTAAAAAGAAAGAAAATGGTGAAGAAATCCAAGCCTATTCCCTTAAGAGGTGAGTGGAATAGCTTATTGGAATGTTGCTAGAATGCTTCAAGAAGAAAAGAGGATTCTTGAGGGGGATTGAGGCAACATAAAAATATTATGAAATTCCTAAATTCTTACTGCACCCATGGCCTCTGTTTATAGCATTCTTACAAGACATTATTCAATTGGTTCTTGGTGTGAACAAGGGGCCCTTTAGGGAACCTTTTGTTCCTTGACCAAGCCCCCATGCGGATTCATCTCAAATATGAGGGACAAATCAAGTTGGGAGATGGTCCATAAGTGGTTGAGGGGCCGACAAGAACCATAAATGCGTTGTTCACAGGAGTGCACAGATTTTCTCGTACACATTCGTGCATATGGAGGATGTGCACTCTATAGGCTTCTTTGGCCTGTGCACTATGCATGCGCTTCCTTTTGTGATTCAACGCATGTCAATTTTTGTCCAGTTGTATAGTTTTTGCCTCTTGGAAATGCATTTTTGGTGCTACAGGTGAACTAATAGGTGTTTGGAACTGTTTTATTTCTGTAACCATTTGTATGAAATGTTGCGGAGGAAATTTCAGTGATAAAAAATGCCCCCTGATGTGTGAGGTTAGAATCACATGTATAGCCAAAATACGTCAATGTTTCTTCTACTGAGAGTACCATTGTAATGAAGAGTGTTGATAAGAACTACAAGAGCGATCCTGTCGGAGGGAGAGGGGAAACTGTGGGACCCAAACCTTTCTCTAAGGAGAGAAAATAAAATCTATTTACAAATGAGGCGGGCATGCCCCATGCTCGTTTTATGTAACCCAAAATGGAAGACAATAACTAAAGTTATATGCTGATGTAGATAACTGCAGCGCCCTCTGGGGTGGTTTGATAATGGCAAATGACAATTATGATGGTGAAAATACTCTGAAAAGAGGCAAGGACGACTGTAAGAAGTTTTGATGACTCGTAGGCATTGATGGGCTAACAAATTCATAGGTCTTTGACTGGTATAAACCAACTTCAATAGTCGCATAGTAAGACCCACCATAACATGAGATTTTGGTGAAGTAGAATGTTCTGGGGGTCAATGACATTAAAGAGAAATGATGGTTCTCTCTATGTCATCTGAGACTCCTCATTGTAAAGGTAATGAGAGTCAAGATACTGTCGCCCTTTTGGAAACTATGCTGATGTCAACAGAAAGGGAGACGCGACTCCAAGAAGCAAAGGGCTTCATGAAATCCACTAGATAATATCAAGAATTGATAGGGAACATGAACGAAGTCAATATGTGGTGACACTCAAGACTTCCCTTGGTTGGGGGTATATTTGAAAGATGATTGGCAACAACCGTGAAACTGTATCTAGCGTCAAGGGGACGACTAGACATGGGGTTAAATTGTGCTAGAGGCATGACAAAGTGGAAAAAGTCAGAGATCAACAGTACATGGACTATGGGATACTCGGTGTTTATGGACGATGTCAACAAGAGTAGATGATAGTGAATGCCCCAACCAAGGGCGACATGGGTTGCTTTGCCAGAAAAAGAAGGCCATCAAGGGTGACGAAAAAAGATAAGTAAATGCTAGAAACAAAGGCTTTTTACAATTACAAAATAAATAAAGAATAATTTGGGATGAATGTATAGATACAAAACTGAGTGTCCCAGTGAAAGATGGCTTGGCCTGTGACGAAGAAAGTTGGGTGGAGAACTGGTGGATGGTGGGGGCCCCATGAGTGCGTTTTTGTATGAGGTAAATGAATGGAGGGAAATTTATAGATGGGAAAACTGATGGTGGATGAAATGGAGGGTTAATGATACCACAGAGGCATAGTCAAAAGAGAACTATGATGAGATAACCTAGGATTCCATTGGGAAAGTTAGAAAAATGATGGGAAGGAGTATGTGGATTATTCTCAAGAGTGCATAAGACTATCAAGACTCCCATCCCTAGGGGGTGAAAGAAGCATGAGTTTCAAAGTACTAAGGAGAATGATGAATGGGACAACTCATGTGAGGGAGAGTGCTACCGGGTGACAGTACCCAAATGCAGCAGAGGTGACGATACTACAGAGCCAGATGTAGGGGCCCTAAAGGTGAATGTAGGAGGATGTGAATAGGATATGTAATTGGTATTCAGAGGGAATAATTACATGCCAGTATCAAACATATACCTGAAGGGGTTGCACTAGTTGTGATGAACAAGTACTTGGACACATTAAAATCGAATACCCGACATGAAAAATATATGATGATAAAGAACATATAACAATGATTTGATAATTTTGAATATGAGCATGCATACCCGGATGTGATGTGAGAGAAATTCTCCCCCAGGGCCAAGTGCAGATGGTGACCCGGGGAACGTGACTATGTAGATTGTGGGACCATGATCCCGTGGCTGAATATGGACCGAGAAACAAGGGTTCTGGGCTCCTGTGAGAGAGTGTGAATGATGGGTGTATGGATTGTAGTGTGTTGTTGTACCAATCAATCCATCTGCGGCATGAGACATCCCAGGTTTGTCTTGGTTGAATGGTACGGGTATCGGTGCATCAGGTATTATTGTGTATAAGTAACCCGACTGAGCATAAATGAGGTCGTACTGTTGAGCCTTGCTGATGGCTTCCTCTTGAGATTGGGGGAAGGTGGATGCCACATATTTGGCAAGTATAGAGATGAGTGATTTGAGAAACCAATCGAGACATTGTTCTTTGGTGGTTTCTTCTTTACATAAACTACGTCCCTGATGCCATTCTGTTGAGTACTCAACACACCCTAAAAATTCTATGTCCATTTCTACTTTTTGGGTACCACTTGATCCTTTTCACTGTCTATTTCCACTTTAGTATGAAACTGTTGCCTGTGCTTATATTTTATGTTTTCGTTTTGAATTGTTTAAAGTCTTATTGAACATATGAAGAATCATCTTAAATTTAAAATGGACTTAACAACTACTTAAGAAATCGACAGTCTAAAGTTTTCCCCAACATGCTTGGAAAATTTGGCATCGGGAAACATTAAAAGTGACGAAAATCACTTGAGAAGTTCAAAACAACAGAGCAACAAATTTCACTGGCATCGGAAGAAGGAGGTATGTTGTCTCCGTGAATAAAATCCACTAAAGATATCATTGAAGAACGATCAGTTTGGCTTTGGAAGAAAACCGAAAGAGTAAGCATCGCGCGAGAAAAGGAATAATATCGCCGATCGATGACCCTTGAAACATTTTCGGCGTCAGAAAATTACGAAAATGATAATCCATGAACAAAAATATGCATTAATTTTTCATTTGAACGCTGATCCCTGATGCCATTCCAACATCTGCACTCACAGTATCTAACTCTTTTAGCGCATTCAATGTGAGAAAAGTCCCCAAGTGCAATCCTTACCCACCAGCTGAGTTCTAGATTTTATGTTCTAAAATATTTTAATAACCCCGAGTCAGTAACTCCACTTCATCATCAATCGACATCGGAATTTTTAAAAACAATGTATCAATGAACTTACAAAGCAACTCAGAACAATGATAATTATAAAATCTCATAATTTGCGAGAAACTTAGAAAGAAAAACACGGTAGATTTGCATATCAAGAGGGAACACGATATATTCAAAACACTTTCAAATTTTCATATAATTAAAGCTCCTGCCAAGCTCATATTATGTACAAATAAACACCACCAATGCCTTGACTAACCAGCCCGGTTAAAGTGAGAATATGAAAATCCTTACAAAAAAAAGAGAAAACTATCAAGGGTCACTTCAGAGAATGCAAAGAAATAGCCCCTCCCAATATGTATCTCCTACGCATGGACCTTCTCTGGGACTACTCCTCGCACCTTGAAGTGTTTTCTTTTTTCTCCTTCCCCATCATCCTCTGTGCCTCCTACAGCTGCACAATCATATCTTGTGCTTCCCGAAGCCGTCTCTTGAGCTAATCTGTGATTCCTTTGCGACCCTACGGTGTCGATACCTACTAGTTCTTCACCGCCAACTATCTCCGCAATTCTCTATTTTCCTAGTAAAGTTCGGCTATGGCAAGTTGGGCCTGCTCTAGCTACTAGATGGGACTCCCGACGAGATAACCCAATGTCTTTTCCTTTCCCTTCCATATCCCACTTCCTCAACTGGTAGTCCCGACAGGCTCCATCCAGGTAGTGTGCATCGTAAACTCCTCAGTGGTCGGGTGTGCACTCAGCTAAGTTGGGAGGCAATCTTCTCCTCCTTTTTCCTTATTTTTTCCAGGCCTTTCCCTCCTCCACGATGTCTGATCTTGAGAGGGAATGACCCCCAACATATGTCCTTCAAGCATATTTCTCTCCACTCTCACCTCCTCTTGAGACGCTGACACTATTTCTGAGCAAATATATGTGCCTCTTATAGTAGCATCAAGGACACTTGATGCCAATAAGAAAGAGTCCCAAGCATGCTGGGGCTCAGACCTGGCACTCCGGATACCTCGCAAACCCCGTCCCTTGTTTAAGGGTGATCCCATAGTGCAAAAACATATTATATTAGATGTCTGCGGATGAGTAAAGTACTATAACACATAGTTTCACCAAAATTAGACTCATAAGACTAGTGTTACCAATGTATAAACTCTGTTGTTGCATAGAATTCCCCACAGATCCCCTAGAATTTATAGAGGAACAAGGAAGCAAAACATAATGTGCCAAATAACACTCATGCCTCACAACAAGATGTCTTAAAGATTTAACGCGTCACAACTACTCGACGGATGCAATCCAGAATGCATGAAAAGCCGTCGATCGAAGTTGCAGGGAATATACAGTACGATCATTATAATCTCTTTAAACTCCCCATATTCCATTATTAGCGAATGATAGTTCACACACTTGCTGATACAACTTCTGGAGAAACCACTTGCCTCAACCTAAGGCATTTAATGACTTCCGTGTTACAGTATTTGACCTTTTGGGAGCGTACGTGCACACGTTTGACTCGGGCATCCTTTCCCAGCCCCAAGGGTCAAGAAACTACTGTGACGGTTCTGATGCTCATATCTTTCGTACCTGATTTTGTACGCTATGGCGTGATGACGTAACTCATTTATACTGAAGAGGAGTGGCGACGTGGACAAGGACATCACAGGTCATTCAAAGGGGCAACATGGATCACATAAGTATTAAATGATCAAGACTAATGAGCTCCATAGGTATGAATCAATCTATTCTATTTTGTTTGTATCTTTATATGCGTTACCTGATCACTAAACTACCTCAACCCTGATTACAAGAAAGATCCTCTTGACTACCGAACAAAGTTTTTTTCGGGACCCACACTAAGAAATCCAAGAGTAGTGGATCAGATGCAAGAAGCATTGGGAGAAAATTAATAAAGTAATGAAAGATATCGGACTCCCCAAGTTTGGTACCCCCGACAACTTCATCGACCTGAGAGACATAGAGGAGTCACATGGCAAACAATATTCTCTATGGACTCAAGAACTCACAAATATTACCAATGCAAGACCAGCGTAAGTGCAATGATTTTCATAACATCCAATCAGAGCCCGAGCCATGCTACAATAGTTGGAATCTAATATAGTAAAGTACCGGGCACATGCAATGGACATCAGGGGGATATATGCAGCCTAGATGGAACAACACATATTTCCATGGGCCCAAACTTTTGAAGAATTGTTTATCAGTTGGTCTGAATACGAGAGAAGTCACCCTTTTCAAGAGATATCTTGGGTTGATTGTTAAATAAACTCTTAGAAGATGACAACACGTGGCGATTTTTTGTTTTGCTTAAACTGCACTTAGTCGTTAATTTCAGTTAAACTTTATATTATAAATAAAGACATCGACCAATTAGCCAGGGTCGATGGTTGTTGTAAGAAGTATTTCTTTTTGGTTGTTAAGAATTGTTTTAAGGCTGCTATGAATTGAGAAGTCCTTCTGGACCAAAGACAAACTATTTTCATTAGATGCATGTGATTGGACTTGGAGAAGAAATGCTTCCTATCCTGTTTCATCAATGATGCATTAATGAGTAAGAGCAATTCATTATGTTGTCAAGTTATCTGGTGCAATGTTTTGATGTTCTTTTCTTTAATGAAGAAAATGAATCGTTGTGTTATTATGTGATGAATGGTTATGGTAGATGACTTATTTTGCTTGCCATTATCTTATTACATATGTTCTTTCTTTCTAATAATTAGTTTCTCAGATAGTAATTGGATGCTCAAATGGTTGTTATTAGGTTAATTGTTAAGTGGGGACACAAATCAATCCTGCTAGATTCACCTAGATCTAGAACAAAACAAGACATGACATGACGATTTCCCTAAGTTACAATCATTTAATTTACTACCAAAGAAGGAATGGATGACATGCCTTTAGATATCGCTTCCTTATAGCTTTGTTGTCCCTACTTCACTCCGGTGCTCTTATGAAATCAGATCTGCAATGACACAAACCAACCAAAGTGAAAGAAACAATAGTAGATTTGATGAAAACCTAAACATGTGATCAAGGAGTCATGTAATAAAATGCTAATGATTTTATGGGAAAGAAACATGCCATTGTATTATATAATGTGGAAGAAAGATACAACTAGATGTCTTTATGTCGTAAGGTCCCTTCCAATGATTACTTTCTTCCCACACACTTCTGATCCAAGGATTCCGAGATGAGTAATCTATCTTGACAAAGTAATGCTCAAAAGACAAATCCAAGCTACAAAACTCAATAACTCAACCAAGCTATCTTTCTCCATGAGAGATCCTCTCCTTTTATAAGCTAAGAGGATAAGGTGAGGAGGTTAGGATCATCCCACTAAATCATGAAAGTGAGTAATATCCAAACCGTACAGAGGCCACCTCACCATAGAATCTTCTCCTTCTAGAAGCATTGAGAAGATGCTCGTTTTGCCCACGTATAGGATGTCACCGCACCCTAGCTATAGTGTAGACTGCGGAAACTCTGCACCCTAGCTATAGAGAAACCTTTGGAAATCAGGCATTTCCACACCCTGTGTATATAGCAACCTGCGGAAATCCTCCAAAAAAGGGTTTTTACAAAGGAAAATACAACTTCTTCTCTCAGGGAAAGTTCTTCTCCCTTCTTTCTTCAGGAATTCAGGCTATTGATCCTTCTAAATACAATGGATAGGTTTACATCATTAATCATCATAAGGGTGATGAAAATAATGTGTAATAGAGAGCCCCCCAAAGTATGAAGTTAGAACAGAGTGATAGCTGAAATACTTTGTCGAGTGTGTAAGGAACAGTCGGTCAGAAACCTGCCAACAAACAAGGGAATACAACACAATAATGTATCATCACCGAGGTAGGCATTACCATACTCAGAATACAAGTGACTCAAAGCATAAATGTCAACATGCAAATATCCATGTCAAGTAATATATGTCATGGCCACCAAACATACACTATGGATCCATGCCAATATGACTCAAATCTGAACATAGCCACCAAAAATACACTGTGGATCTATGTGTTAAAGATTTAAATTTGAACATAGCCACGAGACATACAATGTGGATATATGCAACAATACGAAATGAATATACTTCAACGCAACCTGAATCTATGAGAAAAGATTCATGCTCTTCATCTCCACCACTCTATAGTACGAATCTAACCATGCAAATACATGTGTTGAACTAGAACATGGTAGAAATCACTTGATTACTGATCATTAGTGAATACCTCTAACAAGTGCGAGAGAAAACACCATTATTGTCAATGACTCCCAAGGTACTCTAGTACAATCCAACGAATGTGAATCAATGATTTGAGGTCGAACACTCGATGAAATCTCCTGATTAGGGGTCAATAATGAAAACCCATTGTCGAAAGCAAGGAAACCTTCCATTGAGGCATGCAAGTTCCAAGGTACCAATTAGTTTCTAAGTCTAATTCATGGATAATGAGTTGAAGTCGACAGGAAAAGACTCGTCACATGAAGGCCTTAATGTATCCTCCATCAATGACATGAAATGGGTAACAAGATTTGATGTAGATCAGAGTAACAAGTGATTCAGGTCTGACTCAGGGATGGCCGATGCAATAGAAGTATTAAAGACTGTAGAAATGGTTGACGCAATAGAAGGATTTCTGGGTTGAACATCTCTTTGAACATATTGATGACACGACAACTATCTTGGAAACAATGACTCAACAACAGGGATCACAGACCAATTTGTAATCTTGTAAAGGAGTATGATCAAGAGACACGCATATTTTCCATTCTAGACACAAATAGAGTGAAAGGGTGTCATGTTCAAAAGTGAATCTTCCATGGAATACAGGTTTAGACACATTTCTTTCCCAAGTTTTCCCCCACCATTACTGGCGAGTACCTCTTTATTTTTACGCAAGCTTGAGAAGGATAACATATGCATGTGATGTAATCTCATCCTTTGGATGAGTCCCTCGAAGTATGTTTAATGAACCCTAGGAAGGAATGGTTTGGTCCCATATGGTTCTTTCGATGCTTGTTTAACGAGTCTAAATATAGAAAACTCAAGGGTTTTTCATGTTTATAAAGTCTGAAAAACACTTAAAGAGAAATCTCTCAGTTCCTTTTTCATAAAGTAGTCTGATGAGACCGAAAAAGAGATAAACTATTGCTCAACATACATTTTCTTCAAATACTTTAACGAGCGTGAAAAGAACAAGGTCACTCAGCAATATTTTCGTGTTTACAGAGTTTGAAAAGAGCTTAAAGGGAACTCCAGAGGGTTCCTTTTTTGTATAACTTTTTTGAGTCTGAAAAAGTGATAAAAGTATACTCAGTTACATTCTCACGTATTTACGAGTGCAAGAAAGAACAAAGACTAAGATTGGTAACTTATTCTCATGTATTTACGAGCACGATAAATAACAAAGACTAAGCTTGAGATTGTTTTCATTTTTACGCAAGCTTTAAAACAAAACAAAACTATGCTTGGGCCTGGTTTCATTTTTACACAAGCTTGAACCATAGGAAACTATGCTTGAGGTAAGTAGTTTCATTTTTACACAAGATTGAACCATAGAAAACTATGCTTGGACTTACCAATGCATAACACAAGGATGGTTGGTACTTAGCCCCTAGCTTAAGAAACTAGTGACTTAACTTTAGCATGAAGGCCAGAGGCTGAAAGCAAAAGCCCCCCAAGCTTCATTTCATCCAAATGCAAAGGAGAATGAAATTAAGCTTAAAATACTAGATGAAGTACTTGACTCACACAGAGAGGGGGAATAACTATTTCATTTTTTAACGAGATTGACATAGGAACAAGAACTATGCTTGAGAATCCAAGGTCAATTCTCGGACCTCTGTTCCATTTTTTAACGAGCTTGACACAGAAACAGGAACTATGCTCATAACCTCTATTTCATTTTTTAACGAGGTTTCCATAGAGAAGAAAAACTATCCTCGTAGATGGGTTCATTTTTTTAATGAGCTTGAAAGAAGAAAACTATCCTCAAAGATGGTTTCATTTTTAAACGAACTTGAAATCAAAAAATCATGTTTGAAGTTGGTTTCATTTTTTAACGAGGTTGAAATCATAAAATCATGCTTGAAGCTGGTTTCATTTTTAAACGAGCTTGAAATCAGAAAATCATGCTCGAAGCTGGTTTCATTTTTTAACGAGCTTGAAATCAGAAAAAACATGCTCGAGCCTCTTCTTGATCATGACTTCCAAGAGGATAATGCTTTGGAAGGACACCATGTCAAGGGAAAAAACTCGGTCATGGCTTCGAAGAGATCTTCATTTGACGGAAGAAACACACTCGGGAAGGAACACATGTCAAGGGTCTCTAGAGGGGTAAGGAGGTCATGCTCCAATAGCCCTACCGAAGAGGTCACCATGTCAACTACCAGATCCAAGTCATTTTCATTGGTAGTGGAAGGCATGGGAGAAAATGCCACATAATTTACCTGTGGCAGGGGTGATACCGTCTGCATATAAGAACCACTAAGGGAGGTAATCCAATCATGATTGATGAATGAAAGTTAATCAATAGTCACAATTCTTCCATCATGAGGGAAAGATATCACATGAAAAAGAGTGGACACAATAGCTCTCATGGAATAGACATAATCCCACCCAAGAAGTAAAACGAAATCCAAGGGGTCTTGGACTAACATGAAATCAATAAAGACAGTTTTCCCTCCCAAAGTTACAGGAAATTGAGGAAGGGTCCCTAAAGGTTGACTGGTTCTTTTGTTAAAAGATAACAAATTTTGCATAACTGGCACAATATGAGGACAACCCAAAGCTTGCCAAGCAAGAGAGGAAAAAATACTAATGAACACACCTTCATCTATCAACATCTGAGGAACGTCCCGACCACAAACCTGTACTGTAATATAGAAAGGAATGTGAGAGGGAAGACGAGGTCCGGTTAGCACACCCCAATCAAAACGGATGGCCTCATTACTTGGAGGAGGTACCACAGGAGAAGGAGGAATACCCCTCGGCATGGTAGAGTCTATATCACCGAGAAAAATGTAGGCAGTGTCAAGTTTACTCTAGAGCGGGAGAGTAGGATCGAATGATAATGACATCAAATCGCCCATTTGGGTTTCTTTATCCAAGGGGAGAATGGGTTCGACGGGTGGAAACAAATCGACCACTTGGGTTTCACTCTCTAACGAGAGAGTGGGATTGACCAAAGATGGAATCAAATCAACCACTTGGGTTTCACTCTCTAACGTGAGAGTGGGATCGATCGAGGATGGGATTGGATCGACCACTTTGTCAACTAGTTCAACTAATGATGTGACCAGATTGATGACATGATTAACTGGACTGATCGACGAAAGGACCAGATTGATCATTCCATCAACTATAGGCGGGTCAAGAGTAAGTGTAATATCCCTCAACCGAACCCAATTTTAAATGTAATATAAATATACTTAAGCTGGTGAGTTATTTTGACCTCATTTGGTAATGCACAACATGTGGCATAGTGCACGCATGAACTGCACAATAAAATGATGTAATATGCACATCGCAAGATACCGCGCTTAGTAACTAATGTGCGCATAGTACGGAGGATAATGAGCCTCGTGTATATGATATGTGTTATAGGCTGCTGAGCCGGTTATTATAAGCTAGAATGCTTATGTTTTGGTATTAGGCTGGAATGCCTATATGTCAAGGGCCAATGCACCTACTTTGTACATGACTCATTATTAATATAAAATACATCGTTGCCTGTAGACCAACCACGATAAAAGATATGGGGGAATGAACTTCACCAGTTAGGGAAAGGGAGGGCCAAAAGTCAAGGGAATATTATATTAATATTCCTAAAACGTAAAGTATGGATAATTATTTTATCTCAAGTTCTAAAGTTGGAGACAAGTGGACCAAAGCAACTTTCGATATGACAAGTGTCAAGTTGGGGACATGCATTCATATCATGGGGGGGAGCCCGACCATCATTCTGACCATCACTTTTCACGAAGAGTTCACAATGATTCCTGTACACACTCAGTTATCTAGTCAATTATTTCCATGACCATTTTCACTCACACATTCTGTTATCCTGGAGACAACCTTTTCACCATTATGAAACCTATTCCCATAATGTTTTGGTTGGTGTACCTGTTTATCTTGGAGCGGGATTGAAGAAGCGGGTTGTTAGGCCCGTGAGTAGTTCTCTGAGCGAGAGAATTGTTGGGGATTGATTTCAAAAGGTGCTAAACTACAGCTACAGTGCTCTAAGACTTCTGGTTCGACCTGTTACTGAAGACCTGGAAGTGAAGTGGGGCGGCCGAGGGACTGTTGAGAAGAGAAGGAGCACACTTCCTTGGGTGGGACAGGCATGTGGGGAATGAGAGGCTGTAGGCTATTAATTGAGTGAGCACCTAAGACAGAGTCTTTCCTGTTTTCCATGAGCCTTAGCCTGGGTAGGAACCCCTTACCCTGGGTGGAGTTCAGTCCTAGCTCGAGGGTGACTCACTGTTGAGAGTGATGAACAATGTAGTCTATGGCTGGGAGGTTCGTGGATGGTCTGCAAGCAGTTGGTGACATTATTTCTAAGATAAGTACCAATTGTATGATAAAATGATATGCTTCCTTGTTATTTACATGCCTATGTTACGATTTTATCATATATGTGATTATCACTGCTTGTGTGCTTATGGGTAATTTTCTGTAAATGATGCATAACTGTAGTTACTGTTATTTCAGTATAAAATTTGTATGTTACAGAAATAAAATTGTTGTTTATCTTTAAAGCTTCCACAAGAATATTGTATGTATATGTTTTAGCTGCATGCAGTTTAAAGAGTAAATATAAGTGGCATAGCTCAGTTGATTACTGGGAATGTTACCAACTGGTGTCAGAGCATGAGTGGTTTCTCTGGAGTGGTGCACTTCGGCCTGTGGTTGGCTGGGGAAATGTTACAGAATGGTATCAGAGCTTTAGTTCAACACTGAGCCTGGATGGGCCAGAGGGGTTCAGTTGAAGTGAATATTCACAGAAGAGTAACTTCAAAGTGACCAGAATTAGAGTCATGAAGTGTCCATGGAAAAAGGTCGGCGTGCTAGCACGCGTGAGGTAAATTTTGGCACCGCACGGGGAAACGATGGCGTGCCAGTATGCGTGGTAAATTGTAGTGCCGCACGGAATATTATTATGTGTAGATGCACACGCTGAATTTATCTTGGTGTGGTGAGCACACACATAGTAATGTGCCCATGTCGTGCGCAAGTATTTCTCAACACATAGGAGTTTTGTTAGTACATGCATAAGTGCAAGTATAAGTTGTTTCACGACGGTGTATTCAATAGTGTGCGCAGATATTTGGGCACTATGGAATATGTTAAACTTGACATGGTGCATGCATAGGATGAAATGCATGTGTAATATCAGTGTGTAGTACAAAAACTGTGTGCAGTGGGTATTGGCGCACAACGCAAGAGTAGTGCGCATGAGTTGTCGGTGCGACAAAGAAGAAATGCACTGTAGATTTAGGTGCACGGAAAAGCATTTTACCTTGTGATATTGCTATGCACGATAATATAAATGAACAGGTCAAGTTTAATGTGCATGAATTCGCTTGGAAGGCGATGAGTCTGAGTTTAAATTGCATAATAATAAAAGAAAAAGAAACACATAACAACATTGAAGCATTAATTAAAAAGAATTCCAAGTTTTAAATTCCTCTGATTTTGACAGATGAAAATAAAAATATAAGATTACAAGAAAAACTTATTATAAAAGAAAACAAGATTCATAACATCACCAGATAGGAATTGTAATAAAACAGTCTAAAATCCGTTTCTGTATTTATATAGTCGTATTAATCACAAAATTACAAAAAGGTGATGACAACAGTTAGCTTGTTGTAAAAAGGGTTGTTTGAAGAACATGCCTATCATATCTACTACTCTTTACCTCTACTACCGACTGTTCAAAATTCGGTGAGACATTCTTATCTTAGTTGAATATTTACTTCAACTAAGTGATCTCTTCCTTTAAGGAAGAATCTAACCAGACCGGTTGATTCTCCCCAACACTTTCAGCCACTTCAGCCGTAGATTCCTCCTTCTTCTGCCGCTTACTCCTTTTCTTCTTAGCGGCTAGCCTGTTAATGACTAAATATTTTATAGTGGGATTCAGCCTGGTTTCCAGCCCCGAGTCTGTAGCCGGCACTGTATGAAACTTAGTTGTTATAATGTGCGCAAGGACCCTTTCCTCCTTACTCGTAGGAAAGTATAACATGTTGCTTGAATAACCCGTCTCACTTGACTTATCCTTGTTTATGTATCTTAGGTTGGGGATACCGAAATGTGTCTTTATATTGAGAAGGAAGTCGAGCAGTTTGGAGATTACTTCGGTTCTAGATACGCATATATCTTCATACTTGGGAAGTGGTAATTATAGAACTCCATTTATGAAGCACAAACGGATTACGTACAAGAGCGTTGGGTTGCCATGCTTGGCCAATCCATTTCAAATGATTATCTTTTGAGTTTGTTACTTGGCGATGTTCAGCCAACATCACATGGCTATGAAGTACTGAATGAGTGAAGCAGGGTGATCTAACCATCGCCCGCTCCACAAGTGGTGGATTTGACATGTTGTGACACGTGATACCGTGTCTTGGCGAAAGTGGTTTTAGAAAACAACCTTCTTGCTCAAGTGTATCTCTGAAGGCACTGCGCGTCTATGTTTTCGAGACTTGGGTGTTATCTAGAATTTCCATGGTGATAACACCAGGAAATTGGGAGAAATAATTCTGATGTGTATATAGGATCAAAATGTGCTTATTCTCATGAATTGTTGAAATTTAGCCTGATAAGTTTCGATGGCTACACGTTTTGCAGAATTAACAACAACTCGATCAGATCAAACCAGTGCGGAGTTCATAAGAATGGAAGAAGCACAGGGGAATTACAGTCATCAAGAGGAGAGCAGAGGGGTGGATGTCCATTTGGGCATGGAAGGAATGAACTCCAATGGAAATGGAGAAGAAAGGAATGAAGATATGAATATGGCTGAGACCATTAAGAATTTGCAGAAGGATGTCCAAAGCCATAAAGATGATAATGAAAGGCTTATGAAAGACAAAGAGAAGCAGGATGATTTCAACATGAAGCTATTGAAGGGTTTGAACAGAATAGAAAATAAATTGGTTAAGGAGAGTGACTCAAGTAAATCTGAGAGTCACAAATATTCATAGGAGAAAGGAAAAGTAAAAAGTGCTAATAGACATCACCATTGTTCCCAAAGGAATTCCAATAAGAGAGCAGGCAAAAAATCAAGTCTATCCCCTGTCATAAGGTATAAGAGATCTGGGGTGGATGAGCTGCGAGGAGAAATGAACAAAATCAAACCTCCTACATTTGATGGTGAGCACAAGAAGGATGAATATGTAGAAACATGGTTGCTAGGCAAGAGGAAATATTTTCAATTGCATAATTATTCTTCTCATGTAGAAGGTAGAATCACTATCTATCAACTCAAAGAAAAGGCCTCCATGTGGTGGGATCAACTTGTGCAGGTGCGGCACATTGTAGAGAAAAGCGGTACTTGGAAGGAATTCAAGAAGTATTTTGAGAAGAAGTACTTAACTAAAAGGTACTATGACAAGAAAATGAAAGAGTTCTTTGAACTTAAGCTTGGAAGTATGACCATAGATGAATATGAGAGAAGGTTTCTAGAATTGTTGAAGTATGTCTCTTTCATTAAGGATGAGACGGTCAAGATTCAAAGGTATTTAAGTGGATTTCCATCGTTCATTAGTGACAAAATACAGTATGATGATCCCAAGACATTAGAAGAGACCATAAGGAGGGCTAAATGCTTGTATGATCAACTGAAAGAAAGGCCATATTTCCAAAAAGCTTGGGAAGACAATAAGAAATTCAAGGTGGATCAAAGGAAGAAGGGAGCTAAGCGACCATTCTTCATAAATAATCCACAATGGTAACAAGCACATAAAGAACCTAGAGTGATTGACACAGGGATTCAAGGGCCAATATAGCCACCTATGCAATGTTGGGGTTGTAAAGGAGACCATAGGTTCAGAGATTGTCCTCACAAAGGTGAAAGAAGTAGGGTTGTTCACAATGTACAACGAGCAGAAAAAATAGAGGACATGGGAAGATATGTGCCAAGGATTTATGCATCCCTAGCCAACAAGCAAGCAGAGTATCAGTCCCACATGATTGAAGTGGAAGGTATGATCAACAACCAAACCCTTGCTATTTTAATTGATTCAAGAGCTAGTCATAGTTATGTAGACCCTAAGATGGTGGAAAGTTTGCAACTTCCAAGAAGCAAGCATGGGAAATCCCGGTTGGTGCAATTGGCTACATGAGACAGAAGAAAAGTTAATGAGATGGTTAAGTCATGCCTCATAGAC
>JASDQU010100926.1:116562-137336 GCA_032191745.1 Picea mariana | reverse complement strand
GTAAACTTGTCAGCGGCTGAGTGTGCACTCAGCTGAGTTGGGAGGCGATCTTCTCCCCCTTTTTCCTTATTTTTTCTAGGCCTTCCCCTCCTTCACGATGTCTTCTCCTGAGAGGGCATGACCCCCAACGTATGTCCTTCAAGCATATTTCTCTCCACTCTCACCTCCGCTTGAGACACTGACACTGTTTCCGAGCAAATATAGGTGCCTCTTATTGTAGTGTCAAGGACACTTGATGCCAATAAGAAAGAGTCCCAGGCACGTTGGGGCTCGGACCTGGCACTCCAAATACCTTGCAAACCCCGTCCCTTGTTTAAGGGGGATCCCATAGTGCAATAACGTATTATATTAGACATCTGTGGATGAGTAAAGTACTATGACATAGAGTTTCGCCAGAATTAGACTCATAAGACTAGTGTTACCGATGTATAAACTCGGTTGCTACATAGAATTCCCCACAGAGCCCCTAGAATTTATAGCGGAATGAGGAAGCAAAATATAATGTGCCAAATAACACTCATGCCTCACAATAGGATGTCTTGAAGATTTAACGCATCACAACTACTCGACAGATGCAATCCAGAATGCATGAAACGCCGCCGATCGGAGTTGCAGGGAATATACGGTACGGTCATTATAATCTCTTTAAACTCCCCATATTCCATTATTAATGAATGATAGTTGAAACACTTGTTCATACAGCTTCTAGAGAAACCACTCACCTCAACCTGGGGCATTTAAAAAATTCCTTATTATAGTATCTGACCCTTTGGGAGCATACGTGCACACATTTGACTCGGGCATCCTTTTCTAGCCCCAAGGGTCAAGTGGCTACTATGACAGATCTGACGCTCATATCTACCATACCTGATTTTGCATGCTATGGCGTGTTGGTGTAACACATTTAAACTAAAGATGAGTGGCGGCGTGGACAAGGACATCACATGTCATTCAAAGGGGTGACATGGATCACATAAGTATTAAATGATCAAGACTAACGAGATCCATAGGTATGAATCAGTCTATTCTATTTTGTTTGTATCTTTCTATGTGTTACTTGATCGCTAAACTACCTCAACCCTGATTGTAGGAAAGATCCTCTCGACTACCGAACAAAGTTTGCTATGGGACCCACACCGAGAAATCCCAGAGTAGTGGATCAGATGCAAGAAGCATTGGGAGAAAATTAATAAAGTAATGAAAGATATCGGACTCCCCAAGTTTGGTACCCCCGACAACTTCATCAACTTGAGAGACATAGAGGAGTCGCATGCCAAACAATATTCGCTATCGACCGAAGAACTCACAAATATGACCGATGCAAGACTAGGGTAAGTGCAACGATTTTCATAACATCCAATTAGAGCCCGAGCCATGCTACAATAGTTGGACTCCAATATAGTAAAGTACTAGGCACATGTAATGGACATCAGGGGGATATATGCGGCCTCGATGGAACGACACAGATTTCCATGGGCCCAAACTTTTGAAGAACTATTTATCAATTTGTCTGAATACGAGAGAAGTCACCCTTTTTAAGAGATGTCTTAGGTTGACTGTTAAAGAAACTCTTAGAAGATGACAGCATGTGGCGATTTTTGTTTTTCTTAAACTGCACTTAGTCGTTAATTTCAGTTAAGCTTTATATTATAAATAAAGACATCGACCAATTAGCCAAGGTCGATGGTTGTTGTAAGAAGTCTTTCTTTTTAGTTGTTAAGAATTATTTTGAGGCTGATATGAATTGAGAAGTCCTTCAGGACCAAAGACAAACTATTTTCATCAGATGCATGTGATTGGACTTGGAGAAGAAATGCTTCCTATCCCGTTTCATCAATGATGCAGTAATGAGTAAGAGAAATTAATTTTGTTGTCAAGTTATCTGGTGCAATGTTTTGATGTTCTTTGCTTTAATGATGAAAATGAATCGTTGTGTTATTATGTGATGAATGGTTATGGTGGATGAATTATTTTTCTTGCCATTATCTTATTACATATGTACTTTCTTTCTAATAATTAGTTTCTCAGAAAATAATTGGATGCTCAAATGGTTGTTATCGGGTTAATTGTTAAGTGGGGATACAAATCAATCCCACTAGATCCACCTAGATCTAGAACAAAACAAGACATGACATGACGATTTCCCTAAGTTACAATCATTTAATTTACTACCAAAGAAGGAATGGATGACATGCCTTTAGATATCGCTTCCTTATAGCTTTGTTCTCCCTGCTTCGCTCCGGTGCTCTTGTGAAATCAAATCTGCAATGACACAAACCAACCAAAGTGAAAGAAACAATAGTAGATTCGACGAAAACCTAAACATGTGATCAAGGAGTCATGTAATAAAATGTTAATGATTTTATGGGAAAGAAACATGCCACTGTATTATATAATGTGGAAGAAAGATACAACTAGATGCCTTTATGTCGTAAGGTCCCTTCCAACGATTCCTTGCTTCCCACACACTTCTGATCCAAGGATTTTGAGATGAGCAATCTATCTTAAAAAAGTAATGCTCAAAAGCCAAATCCAAGCTACAAAACACAATAACTCAACCAAGCTATCTTTCTGCATGAGAGCTCCTCTCCTTTTATAAGCTAAGAGGATAAGGTGAGGAGGTTAGGATGATCCCACTAAATCATGAATGCGAGTAATATCCAAACCGTATGGAGGCCACCTCACCATAGAAGCTTCTCCTTCTAGAAGCATCGAGAAGATGCTCATTTTTCCCACGTACAGGAGGCTACCGCACCCTAGCTATAGTGCAGATTGCAAAAACTCTGCACCCTAGCTATAGAGAAACCTTTGGAAATTAGGCATTTCCACACCGTGTGTATATAGCAACCTATGAAAATTCTCCAAAATAGGGCTTTTACAAAGGAAAATACAACTTCTTCTCTCAGGGAAAGTTCTTCTCCCTTCTTTCTTCAGGAATTTAGGCTATTGATCCTTCTAAATACAAAGGATAGGTTTACATCATTAATGCTCATAAGGGTGAAGAAAATAATGTGTAACAGAGAGCCCCCCAAAGTATGAAGTTAGAACAGAGTGATAGCTGAAATACTTTGTCGAGTGTGTGTAGGGAAAAAGGAACAGTCGGTCGAAAACCTGCCAACAAACAAGGAAATACAACACAATAATATATCATCACTGAGGTATGCATTCCCATACTCAGTATACAAGTGAATCAAAGCATAAATGTCAACATGCAAATATCCATGTCAAGTAATATAGGTCATGGCCACCAAACATACACTGTGGATCCATGCCAATATGACTCAAATCTGAACATATCCACCAAAAATACACTGTGGATCCATGCCAATATGACTCAAATCTGAACATATCCACCAAAAATACACTGTGGATCTATGTGTTAAAGACTCAAATTTGAACATAGCCATGAGACATACAATGTGGATCTATGCAATAGTAAAAAATGAATATACTCCAATACAACCTGAATCTATGAGAAAAGATTCATGGTCTTCATCTCTACCACTCTATAGTACGAATCTAACCATTTGAATACATGTGTTGAAGTAGAACATGGTAGAAACCACTTGATTACCAATCATTAGTGAATACCGTTAACAAGTGCAAGAGAAACCACCATTAATGTCAATGACTCCCAAGGTAATCTAGTACAATCTAACGAATGTGAATCAATGATCTAAGGTCGAACACTCGATGGAATCTCCCGATTAGGGGTCGATAATGAAAACCCACTGTCGAAAGCAAGGAAACCTGCCATTAAGGCATGCAAGTTCCAAGGTACCAATTAGTTTCTAAGTCTAATTCATGGATAATGAGTTGAAGTCGATAGGAAAAGACTCGTCATAGGAAGGCCTTAATGTATCCTCCATCAATGACACAAAATGGGTAACAAGATTTGATGTAGATCAGAGTAACAAGTGATTCAAGACTGACTCAGGGATGGCCAACACAATAGAATTCTTAAAGACTATAGAAATGGCCGACACAATAGAAGGATTTCTGGGTTGAACATCTCTTTGAACATATTGACGACACAACAACTGTCTTGGAAACACTGACTCAACAACAGGGATCATAGACCAATTTGTAATCTTGTAAAGGAGTATGATCAAGAGACAAGCAGATTTTCCATCCTAGACACAAATAGAGTGAACGGGTGTCATGTTCAAAAGTGAATCTTCCATGGAATATAGGTTTAGAGACATTTATTTCCCAAAATTTCCCCCACCATTACTGGCGAGTACCTCTTTATTTTTTACACAAGCTTGAGAAGGATAACATATGCTTGTGATGTAAGCTCATCCTTTGGATGAGTCCCTCAGAGTATGTTTAATGAACTGTAGGAAGGAATGGTTCAGTCCCATATGGTTCTTTCGATGCTTGTTTAACGAGTCCAAATATAGAAAACTCAAGGGTTTTTCATGTTTATAGAGTCTGAAAAACACTTAAAGAGAACTCTCTCAGTTCCTTTTTCGTAAAGTAGTCTGATGAGACTAAAAAAGAGATAAATTATTGCTCAACATACATTTTATTCAAATACTTTAACGAGCGTGAAAAGAACAAGGTCGCTCGACAATATTTTCGTGTTTAGAGAGTATGAAAAGAGCTTAAAGGGAACTCCAGAGGGTTCCTTTTTCGTATAACCTTTACGAGTACGAAAAAGTGATAAAAGTATACTCAGTTACATTCTCATGTATTTACGAGTGTGAGAAAGAACAAAGAATAATATCGGTAACTTATTCTCATGTATTTACGAGCATGAGAAAGAACAAAGACTAAGCTCAGGATTGTTTTCATTTTTATGCAAGCTTTAAAACAAAAAAAAAACTATGCTTGGGCCTGGTTTCATTTTTACACAAGCTTGAACTAGAGGAAACTATGCTTGAGGTAAGTAGTTTCATTTTTAAACAAGATTGAAACATAGAAAGCTATTCTTGGACTTACCAATGCATAACACAGGGATGGTTGGTACTTATCCCCCAACTTAAGAAACTAGCAACTAAACTTTAGCATGAAGGCCAGAGGCTGAAAGAAAATGCCCCCCAAGCTTCGTTTCATCCAACTGCAAAGGAGAATGAAATTAAGCTTCAAATACTAGACGAAGGACTTGACTCACACAAAGAGGGGGGACAACTATTTCATTTTTTAACGAGATTGACATAGGAACAAGAACTATGCTTGAGAATCCAGGGTCAATCCCTGGACCTCTGTTCCATTTTTTAATGAGCTTGACACAAAAACAGGAACTATGCTCATAACTTTTATTTCATTTTTTAACGAGGTTGCCATAGAGAAGAAAAACTATCCTCATAGATGGGTTCATTTTTTTAATGATCTTGAAAGAAGAAAACTATGCTCAAAGATGGTTTCATTTTTAAATGAGCTTGAAATCAATAAATCATGCTCGAAGCTGGTTTCATTTTTTAATGAGCTTGAAATCATAAAATCATGCTCGAAGCTGGTTTCATTTTTAAACGAACTTGAAATCAGAAAATCATGCTCGAAGCTGGTTTCATTTTTTAACGAGCTTGAAATCAGAAAATCATGCTCGAGCCTCTTCTTGATCATGACTTCCAGGAGGATAATGTTCTAGAAGGATACCATGTCAAGGGACAAAACTCAGTCATGGCTTCCAAGAGATCTTCATTTGACAGAAGAAACACACTCGGGAAGGAACACATGTTGAGGGTCGTGAGAAGGGTAAGGAGGTCAGGCTCCAATAGCCCTACCGAAAAGGTCACCATGTCAACTACCAGATACAAGTCATTTTCATTGCCAGTGGAAGGCATGGGAGACAACGCCACATAATTTACCTGTGGCAGGGGTGATACCGTCTGCATATAAGAACCACTAAGGGAGGTAATCCAATCAGGATTGATGAATGAAAATTAATCAATAGTCACAATTCTTCCATCATGAGGGAAAGATATCACATGAAAAAGAGTGGACACAATAGATTTCATGGAATAGACATAATCCCACCCAAGGAGTAAAGCAAAATCCAAGGGGTCTTGGACTACCATGACATCAATAAAGATAGTTTTCCCTCCCAAAGTTATAGGAAACTGAGGAAGGATCCCTAAAGGTTGACTAGTTCTTTTGTTAAAAGATAATAGATTTTTCATAACTGGCACAATATGAGGACAACCCAAAGCTTTCCAAGCAAGAGAGGAAAAAATACTAACAGATGCACCTTCATCTATCAACGTCTAAGGAACGTCCTGACCACAAACCTGTACTGTAATCTAGAAAGGAATGTGAGAGGGAAGACGAGGTTCGGTTAGCACACCCCAATAAAAACGAATGGCCTCATTACTTGGAGGAGGTACCACAGGAGAAGGAGGAATACCCCCTGGCATGGTAGAGTCTATATCACCGATAAAAACATGGGAAGTATCAGGTTTACTCTAGAGAGGGAGAGTAGGATCGACTGATAATGACATCAAATCGACCACTTGGGTTTCTTTATCCAAGGGGAGAATGGGTTCGACGGGTGGAAATGGATCGACCACTTGGGTTTCACTCTCTAACAGGAGAGTGGGATTGACCAAAAATGGGATCAAATCAACCACTTGGGTTTCACTCTCTAACAGGAGAGTGGGATCGACTGAGTATGGGATCATATCGACCACTTTGTCAACTAGTTCAACTAATGATGTGACCAGATTGACGACATGATTAACCAAACTGACCAACTAAGGGACCGGATTGATCATTCCATCAACTACAGGTGGGTCGAGAGTAAGTGTAATATCCCTTGACCGAACCCAATTATAAATGTAATATAAATATACCTAAGCTGGTGAGTTGTTTTGAACTCATTTGGTAATGCACAACATGTGGCATAGTGCACCCATGAATTGCACAGTAAAATGATGTAATATGCACATCGCAAGATACCATGCGCTGTAACTAATGTGCATGCAATACGGAGGACAATGAGCCTTGTGTATATGATATGTGTTATAGGTTGGTGAGACGGTTATTATAAGTTGAGATTCTTATGTTTTTCTATTAGGCTGGAATGCCTAGATGTCAAGGGCCAATGCACCTACTTTGTACATGACTCATGATTAATATAAAATACATCGTTGCACGTAGACCAACCACGATAAAAGATATGGGGGACTGAACTTCACTAGTTAAAGAAAGGGAGGGCCAAAAGTCAAGGGAATATTATATTAATATTCCTAAAACATAAAGTATGGATAATTATTTTATCCTAAGTTTTAAAGTTGGAGAAAAGTGGACCAAAGCAACTTCTGATATGACAAGTGTCAAGTTGGGGACATGCATTCATATCGTGGGGGGGAGCCCGACCATCATTCTGATCATCACTTTTCATGAAGAGTTCACAGTGATTCCTGTACACACTCAGTTATCTAGTCAATGATTTCCATGACCATTTTCACTCATGCATTCTGTTATCCTGGAGATAGCCTTTTCACCATTCTAAACATTGTTCCCATAAACTTTTGGTTGGTGTACCTAGTTAGCTTGGAGCAGGATTGAAGAAGTGGGTTGTCAGGCCTGTGAGTAGTTCTCTGAGTGAGAGAATTTCTAGGGATTGATTTCAGAAGGTGCTAAACTACAACTACAACGCTCTGAGACTTCTGGTCCAACCTGTTGCTGAAGCCTGGAAGGGAAGTGGGGCAGCCGAGGGACTGTTGAGAAGAGAAGGGGCACACTTCCTTGGGTGGGACAGGCATGTGGGGAATGAGAGGTTGTAGGTTGTTAGTTGAGTGAGCACCTGAGACAGAGTCTTTCCTATTTTCCATGAGCCTTAGCCTGGGTAGGAACCCCTTACCCTAGGTGGAGTTCAGTCCTAGCTCGGGGGTGACTCACTATTGAGAGTGATGAACAATGTAGTCTATGGCTGGGAGGTTCGTGGATGGTCTGCAAGAAGTTGGTGACATTATATCTAAGATAAGTACCAATTGTATGATAAAATGATATGTTCCTTTGTTATTTACATGCCTGTGTTACGATTTTATCATATATGTGATTATGACTACTTGTGTGCTTATGGGTAATTTCCTGTAAATGATGCATATCTGTAGTTACTGTTATTTCAGTATAAAAGTCGTATGTTACAGAAATAAAATTGTTGTTTATCTTCAAAGCTTCCGCAAGAATATTGTATGTATATGTTTTAGCTGCATACAGTTTAGAGAGTAAATATAAGTGGCATAGCTCAGTTGATTACTAGGAATGTTACCGACTGGTGTCAGAGCATGAGTGGTTTCTCTAGAGTGGTGCACTATGGCCTGTGGTTGGCTGAGGCAATGCTACAGAATGGTATCAGAGATTTAGTTCAACACTGAGATTGGATGGGCCAGAGGCATTCAGTTGAAGCAAATATTCACAGAAGAGTAACTTTGAAGTGACCAGAATTGGAGTCATGAAGTGTCCATGGAAAAAGGCTGGTGTGCTAGTGCGCACAAGGTAAATTTTGGCACCGCATGGGGAAACGATGGAGTGCCATTGTGCATGGTAAATTGTGGTGCCACACGAAAGATTATTATGTGTAGATGCACATGATGAATTTAGCCTGGCGTAGTGAGCACACACATAGTAATGTGCACATGGGGTGCGCAAGTATTGCTTAATGCAGAGGAGTTTTGTTAGTATGCGCATAAGTATGAGTATAAGTTGTTTAATGATGGTGTATTCAGTAGTGTGCGTAGATATTTGGGCACTATGGAATATGTTAAACTTGACATGGTGCATGCATAGGATGAAATGCATGTGTAATATCAGTGCACGGTACAAAAACTGTGTGCAGTGGGTATTGGCGCACAATGCAAGAGTAGTGCACGTGAGTTGTCGGTGCGACGAAGAAGAAATGCACAGTAGATTTAGGTGCGTATAAAAGCATTTTACCTTGTGATATTGCTATGCTCGATAATATAAATGAACAGGTCAAGTTTGATGTGCGTGAAGTCGCTTGGAAGGTGATGAGTCTGAGTTTAAATTGCATAATAATAAAAGAAAAATAAACACATAACCGCATCGAAGCATTAATTAAAAAGAATTTCGAGTTTTAAATTCCTCCGATTTTGATAGATGAAAATAAAAATATAAGATTACAAGAAAAACTTATTATAAAAGAAAACAAGATTCATAACATCACCAGATAAGAATTGTAATAAAACAGTCTAAAATCCATTTCTGTATTTATATAGTCGTATTAATCACAAAATTACAAAAAGGTGATGACAACAATTAGCCTGTTGTAAAAAGGGTTGTTTGAAGAACAGGCCTATCATATCTAGTACTCTTTACCTCCGCTACCGACTGTTCAAAATTCACTGAGACATTCTTATCTTAGTTGAAGATTTACTTCAACTTAGCGATCTCTGCCTTTAAGGAAGAATCTAACTAGACCGGTTGATTCTCCCCAACACTTTCGGTTGCTTCAGCCATAGATTCCTCCTTCTTATGCCGCTTAATTCTTTTCTTCTTAGCGGCTGGCCCGTTGATGACTAAATATTTTATAGTGGGATTCATCCTGGTTTCTAGCCAGCTACAACTTTGTATGAAACTTAGTTGTTAGAATGTGCACAAGGACCCTTTCCTCCTTACTCAGAGGAAAGTATAGCATGTTGCTCGAATAACTCATCTCACTCGACTTATCCTTTTCCATGTATCACAGGTTGGGGATACTGAAATGTGTCTTTACAGAGAGAAGGAAGTCAAGTAGTTTGGAGATTACTTTGGTTCTGGATACGTAAATATCTTCATACTTGGGGAGTGGTAATTATAGAACTCCATTTATGAAGCACATATGGATTATGTACAAGAGCATTGGGTTTCCATGCTTGGCCAATCCATTTCGAACGATTATCTTTTGATTTCATTACTTGGCGACGTTTAGCCGATGTCACATGGTTGTGAAGTATCGAACGAGTGAAGCAGGGTGATCTGAATAGCCATCGCTCTCTCACGAGTGGTGGATTTGACATGTTGAGACATGTGATACCACGTCTTGGTGAAAGTGGTTTCAGAAAAAAACCTTCTTGCTCAAGTGTATCTCTGAAGGCACTACACATCTATTTTTTTGAGACTTGGGTCTTATCTAGAATTTCCATGGTGATAACACCAGTAAATTGGGAGAGATAATTCTGATGTGTATATAGGATCAAAATGTGCTTATTCTCATGAATTGTTGAAATTTATCCTGATAAGTTTTGATGGCTACACGTTTTGCAGAATTAACAACAACTCGATCAGATCAGACCAGTGCGTAGTCCATGAGAATGGAAGAAGCATAGGGGAATTACAGTCATCAATAGGAGAGCAGAGGGGTGGATGTCCATTTGGGCATGGAAGGAACGAACTCCAACGGACATGGAGAAGAAATGAATGAAGGTATGAATATGGCTGAGACCATTAAGAATTTGTAGAAGGATGTCCAAAGCCATAAAGATGATAATGAAAGGCTTATGAAATCCAAAGAGAAGCAGGGTGACTTCAACATGAAGCTATTGGAGGGTTTGAACATAATAGAAAATAAATTGGTTAAGGAGAGGGACTCAAGTAAATCTGAGAGTCACAAATATTAAGAGGAGAAAGGAAAAGTAAAAAGTTCTAATAGACATCACCATTGTTACCAAAGGCATTCCAATAAGAGAGCAGGCAACATCTCAAGTCTATCCCCTGTCAGAAGGTATAAGATATCTGGGGTGGATGAGTTGCGAAGAGAAATGAACAAAATCAAACCTCCTACATTTGCTGGTGAGCACAAGAAGGATGAATATGTAGAAACATGGTTGCTAGGCAGGAGGAAATATTTTCAATTGCATAATTATTATTTTCATGTAGAAGGTAGAATTGTTATCTATCAACTCAAAGGAAAGGCCTCCATGTGGTGGGATCAACTTGTGCAGGTGAAACACATTGTAGAGAAAAGTGGTACTTGGAAGGAATTCAAGAAGTATTTTGAGAAGAAGTACTTAACTAAAAGTTACTATGACAAGAAAATGAAAGAGTTCTTTGAACTTAAGCTTGGAAGTATGACCATAGATGAATATGAGAGAAGGTTTCTAGAATTGTTGAAGTATGTCTCTTTCATTAAGGATGAGATAGTCAAGATTCAAAGGTATTTAAGTGGATTTCCATCATTCATCAGTGACAAAATACAGTATGATGATCCCAAGACATTAGAAGAGACCATAAGGAGAGCTAAAAGCTTATATGATCAGCTTAAAGCAAGGCCAAATTTTCAAAAGGCTTGGGAAGACAATAAGAAATTCAAGGTGGATCAAAGGAAGAAGGGAACTAAGCCACCATTCTTTAGAAATATTATAGAATGGAAACAAGCGCATAAAGAGACCAGAGTGATTGACACAGGGATTCAAGGGCCAAGATAGCCACCTATGCAATGTTGGGGTTGTAAAGGAGACCATAGGTTTAGAGATTGTCCTCACAAAGGTGAAAGAAGTAGGGTTGTTCACAATGTACAATGAACAAAAACAATAGAGGACATGGGAAGATATGTGCCAAGGATTTATGTAGCCCTGGACAACAAGCACACAGAGTATCAGTCCCACATGATTGAAGTGGAAGGTATGATCAACAACCAAACCCTTGCTATTTTAATTGATTCAAGAGCTAGTGATAGTTATATAGTCCCTAAGATGGTGGAAAGTTTGCAACTGCCAAGAATTAAGCATGGGAAATCTTGGTTGGTGCAACTGGCTACAGGAGCCAGAAGAAAAGTTAATGGGATGGTTAAGTCATGCCTCATAGACATGAATGGACTGAATACCAAGGTAGATTTAAACATCTTACCTTTAGGTTCCTATGACTGTCTAATTGGGATGGATTGGTTGGACCAACATCACACTCTCTTAGATTGTCACAACAAAGATTTTACTTGCCTAGATGAGGAAGGGAAACTAAGGAAGGTACAGGGAATTCCCAGGGTAGTAACCATTAGAGAAATTTTAGCATTGCAGCTGAAGAAGTGTTACAGAAAAGGATGCCAAATAATTGCAGCTCATTTGGCAGAGACACCTAAAGATAAGGTGCCAAATTTGGAGGATTATGAAGTCCTGGAATATTTTGAAGATGTGTTCAAGGAGGTACCCGGACTACCCCCAAGGAGAGAAATTGATTTCTCTATAAATTTGATGCCTGGAGCAGCGCCAGTATCAAAGACTCCTTACATAATGAGTACACCAGAATTGAAGGAGTTGCAAATGAAGCTTGAATAACTTCTGAATAAGGGGTATATATGCCCAAGTGTGTCACCTTGGGGTACCCTAGTCTTGTTTTTGAGAAAGAAAGATGGAACACTAAGGTTGTGCATTGATTTCAGATAGTTGACTAAAGTGAATGTTAAGAACAAGTATCCTCTACCAAGGATTGATGACCTCTTTGATCAATTGAAGGATGCAAAGATATTTTCAAAGATAGATCTTAGATTAGGATACCATCAGGTAATAATTAAAGAAGAAGATATTATCAAGACCGCCTTCAGGACAAGGTATGGTCATTATGAGTTCACAGTGGTACCATTTGGGTTGTCAAATGCACTAGTTGTTTTCATGTGTTTAATGAATGGTGTTTTCCGAGAGTATTTGGACAAGTTTGTCATTGTCTTTTTGGATGACATTCTTATATATTCCAAGTCAGAGGAAGAGAATGAACATCATATGAGGATGGTATTGCAAGTATTAAGGGAACGTCATTTATATGACAAATTGAGCAAGTGCTCATTTTATCAGAAACAGATTCATTATTTGGGGCATATCATTTCAAAAGATGGGATAGCAGTGGATCCTAAGAATATAGAGGCCATTAGAGAATGGTCATCACTAAAGAATGTGACAGAGGTGAGATCATTCATGGGTCTTGCAGGTTAGTATATAAGATTTATTGAAGGACTCTCAAAGATTACACATCCAATCACTTCCTTGCAAAGAAAGGGAATGAATTTTCAGTGGACACTGGATTGTTAGAGAAGTTTCCAACACTTGAAACAATTATTGACAAGTGCTCCAATATTAAGGATCATAGACCCGGAAGAAGACTTCATCGTATGCACTAATGCATGTAATGAGGAACTTGGTGGAGTCCTCATTTAAAATGGGTTTGTCATATGTTACGAATCAAGGAAGTTGAAGGATCATGAAATAAACTATGCCACTCATGATTTGGAGTCGGCGGCCATAGTGCATGCCCTGAGGAAATGGAGACACTACCTCATGGGGAAAATGTTTGAGCTAAGAACATACCACAATGGTTTGAAATATTTATTGGATCAGCCAAATCTAAATGCTAGGAAAAGAAGATGGTTAGAATTTCTAAGCGAATATGACTTTGATATAAAGCATATCAAGGGGAAAGAAAACAAAGTGGATGATGCACTCAATAGGAGGGTGCATGAACTATGTGCTACAACCATTAGCATGTACCAAACTGATGTTAAAAGAAAAATTATGGAGGCTTCTACTATAGATATGCAGTACAAAGAATTGGTGGCAATGCTACAACAGGGTAAGATACTTTGGAAGGTGGATGAATATAAGTTGGGGATAGATGGAATACTATTGCGCAAGAACAAGATTTTTGTTCCAAAAGTCTAGGACTTGAAACGTATGATTTTGCATGAAATGCATAATGTTCCTTATGTAGGGCACCCTGGATATCAGAAAACCATGGAAGCAATCAAGAGCCATTAATTTTGGCCAGGTATGAAGAAAGAGATCGCCGATTACATCGCTAGATGTATGGAATGCCAAAAAGTGAAAGCTGAGAATAGACACCCAACAGGGTTGCTGGAACCTTTAACCATTCCTGAATGGAAGTGGGAAGTGGTGACAATGGATTTTATTACGGGATTGCCTAGAATGGGCAAGATGCATGATTCGATCATGGTGATAGTGGAAAAGCTTATGAAAGATGCCCATTTTATTCCACTGAAAACTACACATATGGCAACAGAAGTTGTAAATATTTTCATGAAGGAAGTGGCATGATTGCACGGGATTCCTAAAACAATTGTGTCAGACAGAAACCCAAAATTCACCTTGAATTTCTGGAAAGGATTGTTCAAAGGATTCAGAACAAATCTGAACTTTAGTACAGCTTACCATCCCGAGTCTAATGGATAGACAGAGAGGGTGAATAGAGTGATAGAATATATGTTGAGAATGTATGTGATGGATAAACCATCAAAATGGGAAGACTACGTACACTTGGTAGAATTTGCATACAACAATGGGTATCAAGCATTATTGAATATGATCCCATTTGAAACACTTTATGATAGAAAGTGCAGTACTCCAGTGAGTTGGGATAATCCAACTGATAGGACAGTAGTTGGGCTAGAGTTGCTTAGGGATATGGAGGACCAGTTGACAAAAAATAAGCATAATTTAAAAGATGCCCAAGATAGACAGAAAAATTATGCCGATAAGAACAAAACCCAGAGAGAATCCAAAGTGGGTAATCATGTTTTCTTGAAAGTGAAAGATAACAAGAGTTCCCTAAAGTTGGGAAGCTGCACCAAGTTGGTAGCTAGATTTTGTGGGCCTTTTGAAATCCTAGAGAGGATTGGTCCAGTTGCTTATATGATTGCATTACCTGCATCTATGTTTGTTCATAATGTCTTCCATGTATAATTGCTAAAGAAATATATACCTGATGCTAATCATGTTATTGATTGGAATGTGATTCAGGTGGGGAAAGAAGACGCTTTTCAAGTGCATCCAGTATGCATTTTGGATCGAAAAGTCAAGCAGCTCCGGAACCGAGCCATAGGGCTTGTAATGGTTCAATGGACCCGGTACGGTCCTGAGGATGCTACTTGGGAGCATGAAGATGCAATGCAGACATAATACTCACATCTTTTTGAAGATTTTTGAAAACTCTGATATATATGGGTGTATGATGCACTGAGGACATCACATAAATAAGGGGAGGGGATTGTAATATCCCTCGACTGAACCCAATTGTAAATGTAATATAAATATACTTGAGCTGGTGAGTTGTTTTGACCTCATTTGGTAATGCACAACATGTGGCATAGTGCGCATGAACTACATAATAAAATGATGTAATATGCACATCGCAAGATACCGTGCACAATAACTAAGGTGCGTGTAGTACGAAGGACAATGAGCCTCGTGTATATGATATGTGTTATAGGCTTGTGAGACGATTATTATAAGCTGGGATGCTTATGTTTTGGTATTAGGCTGGAATGCCTAGATGTCAAGGGCCAATGTGCCTACTTTGTACATGACTCATGATTAATATAAAATACACCGTTTCACGCAGACCAACCACGATAAAAGAGATGGGGACTGAACTTCACCAGTTAGGGAAAGGGAGGGCCAAAATTCAAGGGAATATTATATTAGTATTCCTAAAACGTAAAGTATGGATAATTATTTTATCCTAACTTCTAAAGTTGGAGACAAGTGGACCAAAGAAACTTCTGATATGACAAGTGTCAAGTTGGGGACATGCATTCATATCATGGGGGGGAGCCCAACCATCATTCTCACCATCACTTTTCATGAAGAGTTCACAGTGATTCCTGTACACACTCAGTTATCTAGGGAATGATTTCCATGACCTTTTTCACTCATGCATTCTGTTCTCCTAGAGATAGCCTTTTCACCATTCTGAAACTTGTTCCCGTAACCTTTCGGTTTGTGTACCTGGTTAGATTGGAGAAAGATTGAAGAAGTGGGTTGTTAGGCCCGTGAGAAGTTCTCTGAGTGAGAGAATTGTTGGGGATTGATTCCCGAAGGTGTTAAACTATAGCTACAACACTTTGAGACTTTCGGTCCGGCTTGTTGTTGAAGCCTTGGAAGGGAAGTGGGGCAGCTGAGGGACTGTTGAGAAGAGAAGGGGAACACTTCCTTGGGTGGCACAAACATGTCGGGAATTAGAGGATGTAGGTTGTTAGTTGAGTGAGAACCTGAGACAGAGTCTTTCCTATTGTCCATGAGCCTTAGCCTGGGTAAGAACCCTTTACCCTAGGTGGAGTTCATTCCCAACTTGGAGGTGACTCACTATTGAGAGTGGTAAACAATGTAGTCTATGGCTGGGAGGTTCATGGATGGTCTGCAAGAAGTTGGTGACTGTCTTTCTAAGATAAGTACCAATTGTATGATAAAATGATATGTTGCTTTGTTATTTACATGCCTATGTTATGATTTTATCGTATATGTGATTATGACTGCTTGTGTGCTTATGGGTAATTTTCTGTAAACGATGCATATCTATAGTTACTATTATTTCAGTATAAAAATAGTATGTTATAGAAAGAAAATTGTTGTTTATATTTAAATCTTCCGCAAGAATGTTGTATGTATATGTTTTAGCTGCATGCAGTTTAAAGAGTAAATATAGGTGGCATAGCTTAGTTGATTACTGGGAATGTTACCGACTAGTGTCAGAGCATGAGTGGTTGCTCTAGAGTGGTGCACTCCGACCTGTGGTTGGCTAGGGGAACATTACAATAAGCTTGTGATAAGAAGCTGGAAGTTGAGTTTGTGAAACACTCATGTATTCCAGGAATTTCGAGGCTTCTTCCATATGAGAAAAAATATGAGTTAGATGACGCCCTTTGCATAACATACATAGGAAATTGACTCTACTTTTATTCTTCCCAACTATATCATGACTATTTGATGGGAGGTCATCAACATGTTGTTCATAGGTCGACAATGGGGACTGGAAAGGATTTGTAGACCATGCTTCTATGACCTTGGATAGACCAGGGCAATCCTTAAGAAGATGGCTACCCTTACAAAGCTTGCAAGGGTACTTGGGATTACAGGTTGTTTGGGTGTTCTTTTCATCATCAACACTCCCAACATGATTAATAGTAACTGGTTTCTTTCCAACATGTCTGACAATGAATGGAAGTTTGGACCCTTGTTTATTTTTCTTCTTCTTATTCTTCCTTTTCTTCTTTTTCTTATCCACTGAGTTACTAGCATCAGAGATTTCATTCGAGGAAGAAGATGAAATGGAAGAAGACCTTGCAAGTGGAGAAGGTGAAGAATATCTTACTGGTGAAGAAGGTGAAGGGTCAACATGACGTTGATGTTCTTGAGGGGTAGTTCTTACAACAAAAGTACTAGATGCATTCAGGATTACCTGAGTGGAAAACAACCATACCAGTAATCCAATTGTGAGACTTGGAAGGCTCAAAGTGGCAATGTGAGGAGGACCAATGTTCCTGTAAGAAGGAAAAAAAGAAGGTTCCCCTGGAACATGGGTTCCTTCATTGGTCGTTCTAGGAACGAACGCCATTAAATAAATATCCAATCTAGAGTCTACGAGGGAGAACAAACAACACACGCTAAAAATCTAGTAAACAAGAAAGCAAACAAAACCCTCTCACAATGAGCACACTAGTTGGTGATGAAATCCAACATCGTGGAAACAAAGTGAGAAGGGGATGAGATAGAGCAGGTGGAAAAGTTACGTTGATGACCTACTTAACAGAGTTACACCCTTGTGCAAGCTCCCACACATAAACGTGGGTATACCCTCCAAGAAGCCTGAGTGAGTTTGGCCAACGTCGATTCCAGGTACCATGAATACTTGCCCCTCCACAGCCACCTTGTGTAAAGACCCTAAATAGATAAGCCACTAAGGTTACCAACTACTACAATGATGCCTGGGGAAATAGTCAACAGTCTGATCCACGCGCAAAGGCAGGGTATCTAGTCCAAAATCAACTTGAAAGGCTTCCACTCATGATTGTGGGTATACCTTCAAGCGACCCCCATAATATGTGCAATCTCTACACCAATACCAACAAATCACGGTGAGTAACTCTGCTAGTCTCAATGCGACCTCATGATTGACCCTTGTGTTAGAAGGGTTTCCCAAGACAAAATGTAATAAGTGGATTTCGCTGCTCTCTAACTCAAGACTCTATGTTTGTTTGCATCTTTGGAAAGTTATCTTTCACACCTATTCCAAAGTCCTACAACTAATCTAATGTAGGTTTGCTACCAAAAAATATAAAAATGTCTAATTAATTTTTATAAGCGCTTTATTTTATGGCTTTTGTTACTCAAAAGGAAAATGACGTGGACAATATGGTTTTTTGACCGACTCGAAAGTTATGTAAAGAGATGAAGATGCAATCTTTTCATTTCGATGAAAGCTATGCTACGAGAAGGAGAAAACATTTATCATTCCCATATGCCCAATGCCCAAAATTTTTAAAAGTCATCAATATCAATATCTTCAAGAAATGAGCAAAATAGACTATACACCAATACACGATTCATGGCCCTCCCATAATTTTTTCATAATTTAAGACCAAAAAATGCCAAGAATCATGCAATTTCGCTACTTCAAATGCAAGGATTCCCCCAATCTAATATAAAGCAGGAAATTAAAACTTTTTGTTTCAAAGATAGCTAAAAAAAATAGCAAATTGACATGAAACAAAGAAACCCAAACAATTTTCTCTTTTAACATGAACTATTCAATAAAAGAAAAAGAAGTTCTTTCACCAAACAATTATAAAGAAAAGACAATGCTTTGTAACTAGAATACACTCAAAGCAAGAGACTAAATCTTCCAAAAGAAAACAAGGCAAAGATGGCTCAAATAAGTTTCAAAGCTATCAAGAAGACTGTAAACAGATCATAATCAAACCCAAAAATTCACCCCAAAACCAAATCCAAGGTCTGGGTAGGGAAAAACCATCAAAAATCAAAATTTTCACAATTTCCGCAGGCTATAGACTAACATAGTGTGGAAATCCCTGATTTCCGCAGGCCCGATATGGGTAGGGTGTGGAGTTTCCGCAGTGGTCTAAATAGGTAGGGTGCGAAAATCCTACATCGTCGCACTGTCCCTCAAAGAAGGCTGCAGAAATCAAACAAAAATGGAAAAAATTAAAAATTTAGAAGGTTTTCCAGTGAAGTCAAACAATGAAAGAGTTCACTTGGATCTCCCAGTGACTCAGAAAACAAAATCTAGGCAATCAAATCAAGAAATAAAGACAAACTAGTAAAATAATTTGTTCCCTAGTGAAGTCGCCAATTTTGTTATTGGGTTAATTGTTAAGTGTGGACACAAATCAATCCCCCTAGATCCACCTAGATCTAGAACAAAACAAGACATGACATGACACTTTCCCTAAGTTACAATCATTGAATTTACTACCAAAGAAGGAATGGATGGAATACATTTAGATATTGCTTCCTTATATCTTTGTTGTTCCTTCTTCGCTTTGGTGCTCTTGTGAAATCAGATTTGCAATGACACAAAGAAACCAAAGTGAAAACAACAATAGTAGATTCGATGAAAACCTAAACATGTGATCAAGGAGTCATGTAATAAAATGCTAATGATTTTATGGGAAAGAAACATGCCACTGTATTATATAATGTGGAAGAAATATACAACCATATGACTTGATGTCGTAAGCTCCCTTCCAATGATTCCTTACTTCCCACACACTTCTAATCCAAGGATTCTGAGATCAACAATCTATCTTGACAAAGTAATTCTCAAAAGCCAAATCCAAGCTACAAAACTCAATAACTCAACCAAGCTATATTTCTCCATGAGAGCTCCTCTCCTTTTATAAGCTAAGAGGATAAGGTGAGGAGGTTAGGATGATCCCACTAAATCATGAAAGAAATTAAGATCCAAATCGTACGGAGGCCACCCCACCATAAAAGATTCTCCTTCTAGAAGCATCGAGAAGATGCTCATTTTTCCCACGTATAGAAGGCCACCACACCCTAGCTATAGTGCAGATTGCGAAAAGTCCGCACCCTAGCTATAGAGAAACCTGTGAAAATCAAGCATTTCCACACCTATATAACAACCTGTGGAAATCCTCCAAAATAGGGTTTTTACAAAGGAAAATACAACTTCTTCTCTCAAGGAAAGTTCTTCTCCCTTCTTTATTCAGGAATTCAGGCTATTAATCCTTCTAAAGACAAAGGATAGGTTTACATCATTAATGGTCATAAGGGTGATGAAAATAATGTGTAACAATGGTTGATGTATTAGTACTAGGTTCGTGGTATAGAATCATTGTCTGTATGTTTGAGCAACGGGTTATCCCAAGCTGAGCGTCTTCCCAGTAGTTAAAAGTTAATCCTGTGTGCTGTCAAGTTGGTTTATACTATCTTGCATCTCTCATACCAGTCCCACACAAGAGAAAATAAAGAAGACAATAGTCTTAACTGAAGGAAGATCCTTCACAAGAAAACACAAAGGCCATCGATAATTTGGTCGTATCACAAGATTTGGAGAACCTTTCCATCTTTAAATGTTGCAGAGTCTAATTGGGCCTCGATGGTGGGTTTGGATCCTACTATTGAATCAATGGATTTGAGAACCATCAACATAATTGGCGCTAGAAGGAGGGCCTGAGAATGAACGGTTGGATATATATTTTATATATCATTTCAAACAACCTACAGATTCGTAACAGCCCACATGCATGGCTAGTCATTCACAAGACATTCGACACACGGTGAGTACTCCCGAAGCGGGTAACTCATCCCATCCCAAGGAAGAACAATTATTCCATGAAATACCTTATGCTCTTCCTCATGAGGAATTAAATCAGTTTAGAAGACTCACAAGAGCGTACTCTCGACAGATCAGTGCGTTTCCCTTAGCTCTGATACTTCCTCAAAGAAAAAAAATAAGCAGACTGATTGTCAATACTCCCAATGAAGTTTTCATACACACAGTAGAAGACTTGATAGACTTCGCGATCACCAAAATCGAACACCCTCTAAATCTTATCCCTGAGACGC
>JASDQU010100926.1:78295-111012 GCA_032191745.1 Picea mariana | reverse complement strand
CTCATGCTGGAAGAAGAGAGAGAAAAGGCTAAGTCAAATTTCTTAGCTCACCAACAGATAGTGAAAATATGGTTTGATAAGAATAAGGCTAAGGAAAAGAACTTTGAA
This sequence comes from Picea mariana, assembly GCA_032191745.1. Classification (NCBI taxonomy): domain Eukaryota; kingdom Viridiplantae; phylum Streptophyta; class Pinopsida; order Pinales; family Pinaceae; genus Picea; species Picea mariana. Next base: position 110,904 of record JASDQU010100926.1, on the reverse strand, counting down.
GTAGGAGACTTAGTCCTGAGGTGGGATAGGGAAAATGAACCAAAAGGGAAGCATTCTAAGTTTTAGAATCTATGGCTTGGACCATTCCAAGTGGCTGAAAAGATTGGGGTAGACACTTATCGGTTGCAGAATCTGAGGGGGGAACCTGATGCCCTCCCAGTAAATGACCAATCTCTAAAAAAATGCTTCCAATAATAAATAAAAATAAAAATAAAAATAAATAAATAAATAAATATGTGTGTTTTGTGTTCCTTGTTGAGTATCTTCATGGTTGCAAAACACTTCTTTTTGTTGTCTCTTTTCTTTATTCTTTTCTGCACTTTTGAAGGTGTGTCTGGCAAGACGATGGTTGGCCTTAAAATCATGCAACATAGTGAACTATGTTTCTAACTCGTCACTCACTTACAAACACATGAAGCACTAGAAAACATGCAGTTACTTTGAGGAATTCTCTGTCGAACCTGAGCAAATGAAAAACTTCAGAGAAATGCCAGAAGTGTCTAATTTGTGGTTCGGTAAGACCTTAAGGGAAAGAAGGAAATCTGGAAAGGACTACATGAACCCAGATGATGGAGCTAGTGAAGGATCCACCTTAACCATCTCACTTTTCAAATAAACAGACATACTCCTCTCACCACTCACTCAAGGAATCATGCTAAAATAAAATTGATATTGTCAAAAGAGTGAAAAATAGGAGATGGTATGAAGATATCTATATGGATGCTCACTGGCAGCGGAGAAAGGTCTGTGATTTCTGGGTGACTTCGATGGGGCTATGCACGATTGTTGGTAGCGAAGCGACCCCGAAGAAGGTGAGTAGAGGTAATTAAAGGCTTTGTGTCGGTGGATACTTTGATAAAATTTTGTAAAAATGGGGCATGAGTTTGGGTCAAAGGAAATGAAGGAGGAAATGGGTTAAAACCCCACAGGAAGACCCAGAAGCATCAACTGAAGAAATTCAAATGCAGAGGTTAAGAGGTTCCAATTTAAGACCAGTTAAGATTCTCCATCATCTTCCATATTAGCCAAGCCTCGGAGGAGGAACAAATATTATTATTTCTCTCAATGAATCACCATTTGTTGAGTACTCAACACACCCTAAAACTTCTATGTCCATTTCTACTTTTTGGGTTCCACTTGATCCTTTTCACTGTCTGTTTCCACTTCAGTATGAAACTGCTGCATGTCCTTACCTTTTATGTTTTTCGTGTTTGAATTTTTTAAATTCTACTTGAACATATGAAGAATCATATTAACTTTTAAAGGGACTTAATAACTACTTAAGAAATAGAGAGTCTAAATTTTTCCCCAACATGCTTAGAAAATTCGACATCGGGAAAGATTAAAAGTGACAAAAATCGCTTGATAAGTTCAAAATAGACGAGCACTGAATTTCACCGGCGTCGGTAGAAGGAGGTCTCTTGTCTTCGTGAATAAAATCCACTAAATATATCGCCGAAGACCGATTTGTTTGGCTTCGGTAGAAAAATGAAAGAGTAAGAATCGTGTGAGCAAAGGAAGAATATCTCCAATCGACGACCCTCGAGATGTTTTCGGCATCGAGAAATTACGAAAATGATAATCCACAAAGAAAACTACGCATTAATTTTCCGTTTGAACATCGATCCCTGATGCCATCCCAGCATTAACAGTCGCAGTATCTAAATCTTTTAGCACATTCAACGTGAGCGAAGTCCCCAAGTGCAATCCTTACCCACCAGTCGAGTTCTAGATTTTATGTTTTAAAATATTTTAATAACCCTGAGTCAATAACGCCATGTCAGCATCAATCGACATCGAAAGTTTTAAAAAAACGTTTCAATGAACTTAAAAAGCAACTCAGAACAACGATAATTATAAAATCTCATAATTTGTGAGAAACTTAGAAAAACAAACACAATATATTTACATATGAAGAGGGAACACGATATATTCAAAATACTTTCAAATTTTCATATAATTAAAGCTCCTGCCAAGTTCGGGTTACGTACAAATAAACACCACCAATGCCTTGACTAACTAGCCCAGTTACAGTGAGAATATGAAAATCCTTACAAAAAAAAGAGAAAACTATCAAGCATCATTTCAGAGAATGCAAAGCAAGAGCCCTGCCCAATATGTATCTCCTATGCACGGACCTTCTCCCAAACTACTCACACCTTGAAGTGTTTTCTTTTTTCTCCTTCCCTGTCATCCTATGCGCCTTGCGTAGTTGTACAATCATATCTTGTGCTTCCCGAAGCCATCTCTTGAGCCAATCTATGCTTCCTTCACGACCCTGTGGTATCGATACCTCCTGGTTCTTTGTCGCCAATTGTCTCTGCAATTCTCTAATTTCTTGGTAAAGTTTGGCTATGGCAAGTTGGGCCCGCTCTAGCTGCTAGATGCGACTCCCAATGGGAGAACCCAGTGTCTTTTCCTTTCCCTTTTATCTCCCTCTTCCTCTATTGGTAGTCCCGACGGGCTCTAGCCAGGTAGTGTGCATCGTAAACTCCTCAGCAGCCGGGTGTGCACTCAACTCAGTTGGGAGGCGATCTTCTCCTCCTTTTTCCTTATTTTTTCTAGGCCTTCCCCTCCTCCACAATGTCTTCTCCTGAGAGGGAATTACCCCCAATGTATGTCCTTCAGACATATTTCTCTTCACTCTCACCTCCTCTTGAGACACTGACACTGTTTCCGAGCAAAGGCAACTACCTCCTATTGTAGCATCAGGGACATTTGATGCCAATAAGAAAGAGTCCCAGGAGTGTTCGGTACTGGCACTCTGTCTACCTCACAAACCCCATCCCTTGTTTAAGGGGGATCCCATAGTGCAACAACGTATTGTCTTAGACGCCTGCAGATGAGTAAAGTACTATGACACAAAGTTTATCTAGAATTAGACTCGCAAGATTAGTGTTACCGATGTATAAACTCGATTGTTGAGTAGAATTCCCCATAAAGACCCTAGAATTTATAGCAGAATGAGGAAGTAAAATAGAACGTGCCAAAGAACACTCATGCCTCATGACAGGATGTCTTGAATAGTTAACGCGTAACAACTGCTCGATGGATGCAATCCAGAATGCATGAAACGTCGTTGATCGAAGTTGTGGGGAATATACGGTACGATCATTCTAATCTCTTTAAACTCCCGAGCTTCCATTATTAACGAATGATAGTTGACACACTTGGTGATACGACTTTTGAAGAAACCACTCACCTCAACTTAAGGCATTTAAAAACTTCCTTATTACAGTATCCGATCTTTTGGGAGTGTACGCACACACGTTCGACTCGAGCATCCTTTCCCAAGCCCAAGGGTCAAGCGACTATTGTGACGGTTCCAAATCTCATATCCACCATACCTAATTTTCCATGCTTTGGGGTGCTGACATAACTCATTTAAACTAAAGAGGAGCGGCGGCATGGACAAGGACATCACAGGTCATTCAAAGGGGCAACTGGGATCATGTAAGTATTAAACCATCAAGACTGATGAGCTCCATAGGTACGCATCAATCTATTATGTTTTGTTTGTATCTTACTATGTGTTACCTAATCGCTAAAATACCTCAACCCTAATTGCAGAAAATATCCTCCCGAATACCAAACAAAGTTTGCTACGGGACCGACACCAAGAAATCCATGAGAAGTGGATCAGATGCAAGAAGCATTAGGAGAAAATTAATAAAGTAATGAAAGATATCAGACTCCCTAAGTTCGGTACCCCCGAAAACTTCGTCGACCTGAGTGACATAGTGGAGTCGCATGCCAAATAAGATTCGCTATGGACCGAAGAACTCACAAAGATGACCAACGCAAGACCAGGGAAAGTGTAACGATTTGCAGAAAATCCAATCAGAGACCGAGCCATGCTACAACAGTTGGAATCTAGTCTAGTAATGTACCAAGCATATGTAATGGATATCAGGGGGATATATGTGGCCCGGATGGAAAAACACATATTTCCATGGGCCCAAACTTGTGAAGAACTGTTTATCAGTTGGTCTGAATACGAGAGAAATCACCCTTTTCAAGAGATATCTAGGGTTGACTATTAAAGAAACTGTTAGAAGATGATGCCACGTGGCGATTTTTGTTTTTCTTAAAATTCACTTAGCCAATAATTTCAGTTAAACTTTATATTACAAATAAAGACATCGACCAATTAGCTAGGGTCGATGGTTGTTGTAAGAACTCTTTCTTTTTGGTTGTTAAGAATTATTTTGAATTTTCTATGTATTGAGAAGTCCTTCTTGACCAAATTCAAATCATTTTCATCATATGCATGTGATTGGACTTGGAGAAGAGCTACTTCCTATCCTATTTCATGAATGATGCAGTAATGAGTAAGATACATTAATTTTGTTGTCAAGTTATCTGGTGCAATGTTTTGATGTTCTTTTCTTTAATGATGAAAATGAATCGTTGTGTTATTATGTGATGAATGGTTATGCTAGATGAATTATTTTTCTTGCCATTATCTTATTACATATGTGATTTCTTTCTGATAATTAGTTTCTCAAACAATAATTGGATTCTCACATGGTTGATTTATTAGTACTAGGCCTGTGGTATAGAATCATTGTCTGCATGTTTGAGTAGTGGGTTATCCCAAGCTCATTCTTTTCCCCAGTAGTTAAAACTTAATCCTATCTGTTGTCAAGTTGGTTTATACTATCTTGCATCTCTCATACTAGTCTCACCCTAAGAAAATACATAAGAGAATAGTCCTAACTGAAGGAAGAGCCTTCACAAGAAAACACAAAGCCCATCGATAATTTGGTCGAATCACAAGATCTGGAGAGCGATTCCATATTTAAATGCTTCAAATTCTAATTGAACCTTGGTACTGGGTTTGGTTCGTACTATTGAATCAAGGGATTTAAGACCCATCAACACATTCATGAATGTGGTTGGAAATATGTGTAGCCGAGGTTTGTTTTCACTTGGAGAGCAGTTTAATACTAGTGTCATGATGAACTGGTAGTTGAAATAAGGCCAAATGTCATTTGGCCAAGGATTCAAAATTCACATGGGACCCTGATGTTTCTTCCACATACCATTTGGTTGATGGACCAGTGAGTGTCCATTGGAATAACCTTAAGTGGATGAAGTCATCCATGATGCTATTTGAGGAGCACCATAATTGGAAGTTCATGACATGGTTGGCGGGATCTTCCCCATATTTTCCTTCAAATTTTGGATTATCTGAAGGTAGTTTGGTAGGTATAGCAGGCCATGTGGGGTCATGCAATATAGGGTCATTCATGAGTTTCCTCAAATTAGGGACGTTGAGGGACGCCAAATATTACAATGGGGGAGGTGGTGGAGTATTAGTTCCAACAATGGTTGTACTTCTCCTTTGAGTGGAAGTTTTTCCCTCGCTTCCTTGAGAAGGAGAGCTAGTGGACGGTTGGCATTGGGAATTGGACCCAAGTAAAGTGGAACCAATCAAAGATGATCCCAAAATAGTAGCATTCACAGGGGTGTGAGATGGTTGATTCGATGAGTTGGTAAGACTAGGAACTCCTCCTAGAATAGGAGGGAGGTTCTGCAAGCGTCTGGAACAACGAGGATTTTGGGGGTCCCCTATGATGTTCAACTAGGAAAGTGGATGTGTGAAAATGGTGATGAGAGAAATAAATGAAAAAGAGACTTGTATAATTTGGACCTTCACAATATATCTCACAATCGCATGTAATCAAATGAGAATCATGCATAAATCAACTGTAAACAATCATACATGTGGGTAGGTGGATTTTGTCCACGTGGGAGAACAAAGAAAACAAATGCTTGTGTCCTAAAAAGATGTATCGTCCTTCTTCTCAAATAGAACTAGACCTTCCAAGAGAACTTACGAGTGGGGTATGAAGCCACCATAAGAGGAACTAATGAAGGATAAAATAATAAATTATAATGAGGGGTATAGGGTGCATATCTTGAAAGAGATGGAGATATTTCCCAATAGCCAAACAAAATCTGATCAAGGTGCAATTGTAGCCCACAATTTCCACCTAGGTAGATGTCCGAAATTTGGCCACTAGGTACCTCGGTCAAAGTGATACATTTATATTTTTGGCCTCATAAATGGGTCACGGGCTGGATCCCTTCCAAGAGTTGGGTGACTCAAGGTAGGACACACAGAAAAATCGGACCTCAGCCTTCAACCCTTCATGGGTATGTCCCTGCCTTATGGTGTTAGGAACACTTGACTTGGAGGATTTTAAAGTTCCCTATTTTGTCAACTTCTAATGTTTGAAAATGTGAGAACCAGATAATGGGGGGTTATTTGGATGCCTACCCACGAGATCCTAACTAGACTAAAAAATTTCTTTTGGCACCACCTGTGGGGGAAAACTTAGTGAGTTTTTAGAAAAAATTTAGATGCGGTTGGTTGAGATATTGGGGGTGTGAACCAATATCATTTGAATTAAGTGGTTGTGGATAATTTCTTCAAGAAATAGTGGGATGTTTCAGAATTCATTTGGAGAAAACCTATTTCAACCTCCACAATTCAAGATGAAATTATGTGAGTGAGGATTGACTTTGTGTGTGAACAAGTGAACAAAATGTGCCAAATTTTTAATAAGTTAGGTGTGAATTTGAAACATGCGGACTTCCCGTGGTCCTTACAAATCTTGGTTACCTATCTTACTAGATGTCATTGGTACAACCTTGCAGAATTTTAAAAGCCCTAAAGAACTAACATGTGGACATATGGGTCCTTACCAATCCTCTAAACTCCCTAAACATTGTTTACACTAAGAAGGATTTGAAAAACTATCCTAGATTGCAAACATGTGGGCATGTATGGGCCCGTTACTTTGATATTTGGATTCTCCTAGTGATGTAAACTAAGAAAGTAATTTCAAAAACTATTCTAATTTTTCAACATGTGGGCATGTATGGGCCCTCACAAATTTAATATGATTTTTCAAAAAATAAACAAAGAGGAACCCTAGGGGGGATTTTTCCTCTCCTAAATATTTTGTTAAGGGAGATGAAATGTCCCCTTAATCACCTTTCTAATTCTCAAGTTTTCTCAATGGTGGGAGAGAAGAGCATACTCAATGATTAAAGTTTGATTTCTAGTCCCAATGCAAGTGTTTTTATATGTGATAGCAAATAGTCTCAACTTGAATTTTACAATCAAACAAACCATCCATGAGGTAACTCAAAGAAAAAGAGGATAAATATGGTTCTTTTACCCCCTAAGTTCCTATGTTTGACTAACCTTTCATATAGGAAAGAAAATTAAGTGGAGTGCATTTACAAATTGCATAAAAGAAATATTGTGAAGCCTAGGGGCCTTCAAATCATTACAAAAACTCTTACAATTTTGAAACTCTAGAAAGATGTTCGGGTTTCAGTTCATACAAATGTATAGTGGGTGCACAAATACGTAGAGACCATAATACCTTTTGGCACACAATGCACAGAGAACAAAAGAACTTTGGGAGCACAATGCTCTGAATACGCGTCCGTGGGATGAAATACCCGCGCATGTTCTGATACGCGTCGAGGGGAAAATTTTAAGTGGAATTCTCCTCCTCCAGCTCCAAACTTAGCTCTTGACAGGTAAGGCTAGGCTAGTTATGGTTCTTGCAAGGCAAATGGGTAAAATAGAAGTGCTCTAAAAGGCCAAATAGGAAGGAAATTGATACCTTATCCCCATTATTGTCTCCAATATATTGTGTCTCTTTCATCACTTGGGTGAGCAAAACAAAGGCACTTACAATTCTAGTTGGGCATGCTAGACATGAAATAGGTTAGTGCATGAGTTAGATAATCCAATCACATGAAATAAACAAGTAAATAAACTAAAAAAAACTAAGGAAATAAAACTAGAATGCATAAGAAACTTTGAACCAAAATAAATCAACCAAATGACCAAGATTATGCCACCAATGGATAACTATATTAGTTCGAAAAACACCATAGAGAAAGGAGGACTTATGGATCTCCTCTTCCTCCTTGGGAGAGATCTTGAGTTCCCTTTTGGAGAGATCTTATTACAATGATAAACAAGAAAGAAAATGGTGAATACATCCAAGCCTATTCCCTCAAGAGGTGAGTGGAATAACGTATTGGAATGTTGCTAGAATGATTCAATAAGAAAAGAGGATTCTTGAGGGAGGATTGAGGCAACATAAGAATACTGTGAAATTCTTAAATTCTTAGTGCACCCATGGCCTCCATTTATAGAATTCTTACAAGGAATTATTCAATTGGTTCTTGGTGTGAACAAGGGGCCCTTTAGGGCACCCTTTGGTCCTTGACTAGCCCCCCATGTGGATTCAACTGAGATTTGAGGGTCAAATCAAGTTGGGAGCTGGTACATAAGTGGTTAAGGGGCCGACAAGAACCATAAATGCGTCGTTCACATGAGTGCATGACTTTTCTCGTACTCAGTCACGCATATGGTACATGTGCTCTCTACGGGCTCCTTTGGTCCACGTATTGTGCGCGCACTTCCTTTTGTGATTCAATGTATATCAATTTGTGTTCAGTTGTTTAGTTTTTGCCTCTTGGAAATGCATTTTTGGTGCTACAGGTGAAATAATAGGTGTTTGGAACTGTTGTATTTCTGTAACCATTTGCATGAAATGTTGCAGATGAAATTTCAGTGATAACAATTATGATACCTCTGATCTTTTGAAGGGAGTCTCAGGCCCCTCTAGGGAGAGGCATACCTAATTTATGAAGGCAGGCCCCTTTCAACCACTATATCCTATTTGTGTGCAATGGCCTTTTTTCTTTACTTTGGTGTCCTCTCTGATTATTAGTTGGCCTTAGGATTTTGTGTTGTGTCATAAGTTTTGATTGTTATGATTAGTGGATCCCCTGTGACTCCCTCAGTTAGCGCTACCCAACTTCTTGTCATTTCTCATTCCATGGGGATGAATCCTTGTGTATTTCTGAGTGGTATGTTGAATCATGATACTCAACCAATACCTTGGGCCTATAATCATTTTTCCTATGGTATGCCAAACATGTCTTCGCACTTTCCATCCTCTGTCTCACCTCCTTATGTGAATCCTAGTTTTGGGTCTTGGGGCATGATGCTTCCTTATTATTCATTTTAGTTTGGTGGGAGTCAGATCCCTCAATCAACTCTTATGGTAGGAGGTTGGAATCTTCCTTCCTACGAGTCCAATCCTAGATTCACTTTTCCAGGAGAAAGTGCTCAAATGGGTGGCCATTCTACTTATTACATCCTGTCCATCTATCCTTCTTATGCTATGTCAATTCCTACAAACGTTTTTCCCATGGCATACCTACATGTGTCCTCTGGTGTTTCATCTAGGGGGAGTGCATTTTATAGTATGGGTAGCCCCCTTCACGAAGTTCCTTCATGTGGGGGAAACATATATCCTCACATGAGTAACCCTTGTCATGTTTCTTTCTCTTTGTAAGAGAATTCCTCCATGATGATGACCTTATAACCCTTTATGAACTAGTATGGAGGAGGATACTTTCCTGTCGAACAAGGCCATGGTGTATACCAAAACCATTCTTGGCCTACAATTTCTCAAAAACCAATATTTCCTAGAACCTTGGTCTCAAATGCCACAACCAACCGCCGCCAGTCTAGTCACTACAATTCATATTGGAATTATATCACCAACCTTTGTTAGTCATTTTGGATATTGGTCGACAACCTCTACAAGTCATGTTGAATACCAACAACTAGCCGCTGCAAGTGATGCTAGGGGAATAAATCTAGTCATTTCTAGTCACACTACACATACATCACCAACCTCTACTAGTCATGTTGGGGATTCATCATCAACCTCTTATAGTCATGTTGAAGGTTCGTCACCAACCTCTACTAGTCATTTTGGGCATTCATCACCATCCTATACAAGTCATGTTGGATATTTTCTACTAGCCTATACAAGTCATGCTGGGAGCATGTCACCAGCCACTGCAAGTCATGCTAGGGGCATTCATATGATTGAGAAGACTAGACGTATAAGACATAAGCCCAAGTTCCTTCATATACTTTGCCAAGAAGATCATTGTTGACGATTAAAATCACAACAATGAATTCTGCACACAAAGTATTGCTAAAGCTCTATTATTTAACTATGCTAATAATATAATACTAGTAGGTGGGACCCCCTTGTAGACTGGAGACTCAAAGATAGACATATCACACATTTTTATGTTGTTGTTTTGATGCTACTTAGATAGTCCTACATGGTTTAGAATGCAGTCTTGGGTTCATTTTGACATAGTAATAGGTGGATGATGTATTTGAAGGAATGTTTCTACAATTCAAAGCATATTGTTTTTGTTATGATGGGCATGTATTTACAGTTTCTATGATTGTGATCGATTACCTAGAAACATATATATAAGAGATATGTTAGTGATAACATAAACAAAACAAAGAAAGAAAACCTATGAAAAAATCCTAAAGGGAAAGGATCTATGTTTTAGTTATAATAAAGGGTTATATGCAAATGGAAAAGCAAAGTGATGTTAGTGTTAGTCCTAACTATTATGCTATGGTTGGTTAGTGGCTATGCAATTTTCATTAGATTTGATTTAGGTGCATATAGAATTGCAAAATATGATATGGCATAGAACTTGGCAAAGGTTAACATGTAAATGTTTGGGTGCTGCATTACGCAAGGAATATCATCGCAGATTTCAATGGTTGGGCATTGAATACATGGTTTAATGGATTGGTGAATGTTTGGTTATCTCATACTTTGAATTGAATTGGTAAGGAGATGGAAGCAGCATGTAGTAAATGCATGTCACTCCATACTCCCCCTATCGGTTGTCACCCTAACATTGTTCCTAGTTGCCTTTTCGGCCTGTTAGTTGTGAAGCTCCACATTTCAATCTCATGGAAAGAATAAGGCTCGACCAACTTGCCCTTTTAATCTCTTTGTTATAGGTATGGTTATTTTTCACTCCATCCATGAATTATGCTTTGTGTATGAAAAAATAATGCCTTAGAAATTCTTGGGTTTGTGTGTTCCTGAGAATTTCAACTATGTGAATATGTGATATTTCCCTCTATGATGATTGTAATTGTTTCGGATTGCAAGAAAAATATTTGGGTTTTGTTTAAGTTGTGCATTAACTAGTTTTCTCTGTCGATTTAAAATTGTGGTGGGTCTCTATGGATAATACGTTAATGCGGTATATATCGCACTGTATTAATGGTGGAGGGTCTCGTTCTATGTATTATTGTCGGTTTTCCCCTCACAGTCATGAGTGTAACCCTATCTAGTCACATTTGGATTGCCATTTGGTTGTTGTGTAATTTCTTCAACCCAGAGTCATGGTCGTGAGCTCATTATCATTGTCCTTTCACCAAATTATCCCAAGATCCAGTCTTAGGGTGGCCATAACGTTAATATATATTGTATGGTTGTGGGGTGATATAAGTTATACCTCATAATTATGCATCCTCATTGGTATTACTATCAAGTTGTTCGGCTCTTAAGAAAATGGATAGAGAGGTTATATCTCTATGTGTTCTTTGAATAACTGTCACATTTCAGTTAACTTCACCTCTCCTCTGCAAGCATAAAATGCACTATGTGCACTGGCTTTTTATACCCTACCCATCGTTTCTTTCCTCGATGGCTAATTGATGGTTTCATTACCCAGACTGGGAGTAATAAGAAGACTTTGTGGCTTACTGATGTGTCTGTTTCAAAGGGTATTTTTTCCTTTGGTTGATAAGTCTCTGAAAACCTCTAGTTCTTTATACTATTGTTAAAATATGAGCATGCTCTTGATTGTCTCACTGCATTTTTTTTCAACAAAGCCCGATTTTAATATCCAATGGTATTTGCTCCTTCAGGCATATTCTTGGTTTTCAAATATTGGTTTATTAGTGGAATGGTTATGGAGGTTTTTCGTCAAGTCCCTATCTCGTATTTCTCTGATTAAATCGATTGAACAGTTACAATTGGGAACGGGAAATTATATAAAGTCGATAACTGCCTCCTTTCATTATAGTGTTTTTTTTATTAGCGCGGTCTTAATTGAAATTGGAAAAACTTGTGTGTTTTTCTAGGTCCGATTAGGGTTGTGGCTAATTGTAAAAATGGTTCTTGCGTGTAATTGACTATGTTCACCTCATATATATTATTGGATCATCGTAAAGATTATCAGTGGCTATATCAATTGTGATTAGGCTCAGGTTTTATGTTGAGTGTGTTTTTGTTGCAACCCTGGTTGATTGATATGATGAATATTGTTTGTAATCAAGCATATTTTGGAAGTCTGTTTGTATTTAAAAAGGGGATCTTTGCATATTTTAATTGGGCAACGATTGTAAACTGGAAGACAGTGGATGCTTTTATTATAGTGATGCATTATGGGATCGAGGTCGAACATATTCCTGTGTGTCTTTTTTTTTAAAAGGAAGGCAAAGAAATAAAATATCAACGTTTTCTTAACAAGATTGTTGAAATGGAAAGTTGTTTTGATTATGAGTATGATTGCACAGAATGTTTCGAATTGAGAAATTTTGGGAAATTTAAATGTTGGAATGGCGAACAGTTTCATACACAGTAATTATTCTTATGGTGTTGGTATTTTTTGGATTGATTTTAGTACAAAGTTATTATTATTGATTACTTAATTTGTTTTATGAACAATATACATTAACTTCCCTGCCATTCTCTCACTTTTTCACACATTACGAATCCCCTCACATTCCCAGATTCAATTTGCACGCCCTGTTCTTAAAATTAAATTATAATTAAATGAAAACTTTTTATTATAGAAATTGAAGGATGACACAGAGATGAGTTACATTTTATATTTTTTGTTATTACATAACAGTTGGTTGTTTGATGATTTGTTCAGTAGTAATCATGATCTACTCCCTTTCATTCTATCACTTTTATCTCAATACAACCCCTCAGGTATCCCAGAACCGTTATTCATCCCCTGCTCATTGGCAAGTATTAAACGATTTTTATGGATTGGATTGCATGAGTCTGATGTGTTGTTGAGCCAAACTTTGTTTCATATTTAAAGAGATGTCATGTATGGTTTGTTAAGAAGATAGTTGCTAATAAACACTACATAGAGGAATGAGCTTCTTCAGTAGAATAATCCATGGCCAAAATAATAGGGGAAGAGGAAATTGGAACAGAGCCCCTAGGAGACCAACATTTTCGATACATTTTGATGCAGATCCACAAGAGTTAAATGAAATCTTCCAAGCTATATTTTTCAACTAGATTGGACAAGGGGTGGTCCAGCCTAGGCCAGAAAGGCCTCCCTTCCAACCCCAACATGTCCTTGGTATCCCAGTGCCCCCTCATGTCTCATTATAACCTGAAGTCCCTGAAAGTGACGAATGGAAAGAGATTGTCCACCCAGCAGTCTCCCAACATCGTGGCTAGCCCAATTTGTCTCTACCTACTCCTCCTCCATTGATTAACCCAATTGTCCAATTTTCCTCTCAACACTCACTTGTACAGTCTTCCCATGCAAGAAATATGCTCGAAACTGAATCCCACCATACACATGATAAAGGAAAAGTTGTTTCTGCCCCCTCCTCTACCTTAAGTGATTCCACCAAATCCGTTTCATCATGCATACACTTGAGAGATGATTTCTCTCATGTTATCAGTGAGATCATGCCTAAAGGCTCCACACATCTTAAGGACAATTCAGATAAATCAAAGGGATACAATAGCAACAAAGGGAAAATTTCCTCCCAACGTGACAAATATGGTTTTTGAGTGTATTTATTTATTGATTGTTGAGAACAGTTGTCTGCTAAAGTTTTTGGACAACACACTATTTTTGGATATTTTGGATATTGTGTTTTTTTGTATATGGTTTAAAATATCATTGATATTAATTTTCAAACTATGAAATTGATGATGGGATCCACAAGGAGGGATGTGTTTGACTGATGGACTAATTGTGTTTATTTTTTTTAAGAAACTAAAGGGAGTCACATGGGGTCCCACCTACTAGTTATTATTTATTAAAGACCCTTATTATTATTATATTAATTCTTCCCCTAAACTAAAACTTAGTTGAGTTTTAGTTAACTTAACTAAAATAGGTAGTTTAACTACTTCAACTAATTTTGATTGCTTAAAGGAAAAAACAGAAGGAGGAACAAAAGGAGAATAGAAGGAGAAAGCATACTAAGGTATGCTCTTGAGTTTTATTGAGATAGTTTAGTTTTCATTCATTCATTAATTCATTGAAATCCTATTTTTTTTTTTATGACAACAGGGTCCTATTGTAGAAAACAAGATTCAAGGTTGAATTACATCATTCAGACACTTGTTTTTCAGAGGTGTTGATCTATCTTTGATAGTCTGTGTAGACTTGTCTGTTTATGAATTAAATTTCATGAACGATAAAGGATATTGTGTAGAGTCGAGTGGGCAACAATATGTGGCAAGATGATCCAGGTTTTAAAGTTTAATTTTTTACTTTCTGTTAGAAGTCCTTTTGTATGGTTTTCATTGGGGACATCTAAGTTTGACTTTGGTACAAACTTCCTTAGGGACTTTTGTAAAGAGAATGATTCTTTTGATTTATTGGAATGAAATAAGTGATTATTATTCAGTCTCATTTGTGTTAAATTATGACTAGGTAATTTTGTTTTTGTCTCCACATTTAATTTTGCATCTGTTATATTCAGAAAATTGTATAAAGATATTGAATTTTACAAGAATATTTTATTATAAAAAATCATCCTAATCCCTTGTAACTAATACTTGTGTATTAGTAAACAAGTTTTGAGGCTATAAACATAGGGTGATATTCCCGTCTATCTTGCCTTAGCCAAGCAAGATCTGAAAATTCTTGAGTAAGATAATTTCATATCTTTTCCTCAACATTTATTTGGTGACCATAATGGGGAGATATTCCATATCTATCTAGTTGATTTTTATGCTTGATTATCATCGAATATATCTACTTTTCTGATATTGATTCTTTGACTGTTTCGTTTCTTAATGACTGTACCTATTGCAAGGCAACCTAATATTGAGCCCGGTCTTCAAGATCAGACCAAAATTGCTTTAAACTTGTTTAATACCATCTTAGATACTGCTAATACCTGAGTTGAGTTTAATCACTCATGGGAAACAATTGAACAAGACATAATTTCCTAAGAACGTTGGGAAGCTAGGCATAGAAAACTTAGGAGTCAACCATAACTTTCTTTTTCCTTCAGTTTTGATCTTCTTTTAATGTCCTTAGGCCCTCGTGTTTCTAGGAGAAGAAGAGGTTTATCAACATAAATTAATCCTATTGTTGAAATAGGAAGAAAGAACATTGTGTTATCAACCCAACAAATTGAGCTAAGGATAACCATGTCTGGTTCATCTAGTTCGTCTTTCTCTCCCTTACCTAGCATTCACAAGATGGAATTTAGTGGTGGCTCTGGTGGCACTGGAGGTGATTCTTCATCTCAATATCCATATTTGTCAGTGATTGGTAGCTTGTATAGTCACCAAGTCCCTGTCCAATCCACCACAAAACCCGCCAAAGTCATTAAAAAGTATGGGATTTTCCTGTTTGAAGAAGATGATACAA
Organism: Picea mariana; assembly: GCA_032191745.1. Classification (NCBI taxonomy): domain Eukaryota; kingdom Viridiplantae; phylum Streptophyta; class Pinopsida; order Pinales; family Pinaceae; genus Picea; species Picea mariana. The sequence continues at coordinate 95,367 of JASDQU010100926.1, read as the reverse complement.
ACACCCCTTGGCACGTATCCTCCCCTCTTAACTTGTCACCTGGTACTCATCCACTTCCTAAATTCAAAGATCATCTCCCTAGGTTTTCAGGGAATAACACTGTCACTATGAATGAACACTTGGTAGCATTTTCTAATGCCTGTCACAACATAGGAGCCAATGACAGAGATACTTGTATGCACTTATTTGTCAATTCCCTTGAAAGGAATGCGACAACCGATTTCTTCGATCTCCCTCCTAATATTTTATCTACCTAGGAGGATTTAGTCAATTGGTTAAAATATACCCATGGGCAATCCAAAATCCCAGCCGAGCAGTTACAGGAATACAATAACATCACTTATATTGATGGTGAGACTATCAAGTACTTCAACTTGCACTTCACCAAGTTATACAATCAAATCCATGAGCTCATTCGACCTCAGAACCAAGCCTCTTTCACGAATTATTATAATGCATTACCTTCCTCATATCATCATAGGCTTGAGAAAAAATCCATTTATAACCTCGGTTTCATTCTTCATACTTGTTTAGAGTATGAAGAACATATTGAAAGAACAAGTATTCCTAAGGGAGACTTAGTTAAATAGAAAGACATGTCCGCCCTCTTACAACTTGTACAATTTATGAATAATCATATGATAGCGTACAAGTGGAAAGGAAATGTCTCCTCTCTTACCCCTAGAGCTTCATCTTCTTCTGCAACCCCCTTTAGAAATTCAAATGAAAATAATTTTCAGCCTAAAGCTATCATGCCTTGTAGTTGGTGTAACTTTTGTGAGGAACACCATGAGGAAAGTAAATGTGAGGTAAAGAAGAGTGTCAAAGATAAAATATTTGGTAAGAGACCTAAAACTACTATTGTTGTCCTAGACTTTGCAGAGCCAGAAGATGTCATTATCATAAATACTAGGAATAAATCCTTTGCTCCCAAAAGCAAATATGATCCTCCCCGCAATTCTTCTAGCCCAGGCTCATCCTCACCAGTTTGTATTGTTCAGGTTCCTAAGGATTCTGATAGTAAAGGAAATAACTCCCCTCTCCCCTCTTCCAAATACAACATTCTAAATCAGTTGGCCAACATCAAAGAAGATTCAACCCTTCTGGACATGGTTGTCATCCTTGAACAACAAAAGCATATAAAAAAATTCACGGAAAGAAAATCTTACATGGTAGGCAACCTATCTGAAGATGTAGATGAAGAGGATTTATCTGTAAATAAAGTAGGTGTAAATAAGTTTAGATACCCTATAAAAAAATCATCGTTTTATATTTCTGTAAAGATTATGGATAAGATTTCCCATTGTTGCCTCATTGACGGCAGTTCGGGCCCAAGTGTAATGTTGAAGATTATTATGGAAGATATAGGCTTGTCTTGTACAAATGAAAATTCCAAAATCATGCTTGTCTACAACAAACAACCATAGCTGAAATCAAGGATGTGACCTTGGTTTTGTGCGCGCACCCAGAAATTAGGACAACCCTTAATATTCAGGTAATTGATATGCCAGTAAGTAACTACTCAATCATCCTAGGAAGACATTGGCAAGATTTGACGGGTCGATACCTCTCACTCAACGAGACACACTTATATGTTCCTCGGAATGGTAAAAACATCATAGTCCTCAGAGAGGGGAGAATTTCACCTTACATAGAAAGTGTCCCAAAACCTAATGTGAATTATATCGTGGAGAACCTAGAATTGTATTCCATATTTCTCGAGGAGGACAACACTACCTTGGAACAAATCGACTTAAACGAGGGGATCTAGCATATTCACTTTGATGGTTCATTCTCCAACGAAGGAAACAGAGATGGTATTATCTTGTACTCTCCCATGGGAAAAATTCATAACTCTTCTTATAGGTTAGAGTTTTCTTGCACAAACAATGTCACTGAATTCGAAGCATTACTGGTAGGCATTAAAAATTCCTATAATATGGGTTGTGGTCACCTTACATTTTTTTTGGATTTCAAACTTGTTGTGAACCTTGTATGTAAGATATAATATCCTAGCAACAAGTTGATGAAGCACTACACCCAAACTGTTTCAACACTTATCTTGAACCTACTATCTTTCAACATCACTCATGTCAAAAGGGAATTGAACTCAATGGATGATCATTTAGTTATTTTTGCAGCCTCTCCTAATTGACAACTTTTTCCACAAAGACCTGATTGTACTTTTTAGTCTCTGTATCATCCACATACCCCTGACAATATAGAATCATGGCAGGTCTTCCCTAGTGATGAAAGCATCTGTGATTTCATTCAAAATGAACCTTATAAGCCTAATGAAATTATATCAATGGAATATAACAATATTTTTAAGGGTTTGAATCCTCTAGAAAGTTCATTTTCATAGAGTGATGTAGGTAACAAACAAAAACATAAAGAAGAGAAGTCTAAAAGGAAAGTGTGTGAGACCGTTTCCTTGAACATCGAAACCCTCGAGTCTCCAAAGAATGTTAAAATAGGTACCCGATGTTCTGATGAAGAAAAAATGAAGTTCGCCAGACTGCTTGGTGAATTTCAAGATGTTTTTGCTTGGTCTTATGAGGATCTTCGTGGTTTTGTTCCTTGTCTTATAGAATATACCATTCCTATCAAGCAGGGAATAAAACCAGTTAGGAAAAAACAAAGACCCATTAAACTTGCGCTGGAAGAAACTATTCGAAAGGAGTTGGAAAAACTCTTGAAGGATGGGATTATTTTTCTAGTTAAGTATTGGGAATGGGTTTCTAATTTGCTTCCCATTAGGAAAACAACTGGTCAAATTAGATTATGTGTAGATTTTCGCATATTGAATTGTGCTAGTATAAAAGATGATTTTCCTCTCCCTAATATGGAAATGATTTTGCAACATGTTTTAGGGTCATAGATGATGTCCTTACTTGATAGTTTCTCTGGTTACAATCAAATCAAGGTAAAAAGGGAAGATAAATATAAAACCACTTTTATTACTCGTTGGGGCACTTTTGCTTATGAACGTATGCCTTTTGGCATATCCAATGTAGGTGCCACTTTCCAAAGAGATATGCAAATATATTTTGTCGATTTGATTGACAAGATTATTCAGATCTATCTTGATGACTTAACTGTGTACTCTAAGAACCGATCATATCGTTTTGGTCATGTTAAAAGAGTTCTCATGCGATGCAGGAAATTTGACATTTCTCTAAATCCTTCTAATTCTATTTTTGGAGTTACCAAGGGCAAGATCCTTGGATACATTTTATCTAATTCATGAATAAGAATTGATCCTTAAAGGATTGTCTCTATCCTAAATCTTCCTGCTCCCACTTCCAAGAAGGAGGTTCAAGAGTTTATGGGGGTTATTATCTTTGTCCATAGGTTTGTTCCTGATTTTTCTGTACTGGTCAAGCCAATTCATAATCTACTTAAGAAAGATCATTCTTTTTCTTGGACATGTAATGTTGAAAATTCTTTTATAGGGATCAAGAAAGAAATCAGTTCCACACCAGTTCTAGCGAAGTCAGATTTTGAGAAGGCATTTATGATATATACTAATGCCATAGAGGAAGCAGTTTCTGCTATCCTCATTCAAGGTGATGACCAAGGTAACGAGAAACCAGTGGCTTACATGAGTCAAATCTTGTCTGATGATGAGTTTAAATATTCTTTTATTGAAAAACATATTTTTTCTCTTGTTAAAGATGTTGAAAAATTTCACCACTTCATCTTAGGTAACCATACATTGGTAAAAGTCCCTTTATCCACTGTCAAGTTTTTTCTCTCACGGACTTATCTTTCAGGGAAGCTTACACATTGGCTTGCCAATATCCAGGAGCATTATTTAACTATCGTGACTTCTACCACCATAAAGGGACATGACTTATCCCTTTACTTAGCTCAACATGATGAAAATAGTGAAGAAATTGATGAACATGCTAGTTCTCTATCATCACTGTTCTACATTGATAATAAAATCCTTCCTGTGTCTAAACATCCTTGGTATAATAATTTGGTTTACTATTTTCAAAATCAACGATGTCCAGATAACGTAGACACTCATGAAAGAAGAAGGATCTATCTCGAATCTTCTAGATACGTCATTATACGGGAATTATTGTTTAGAATATCTGTCGATGGTATGTTGTTTTGCTGTGTAAACAATGAGGAAGCACAAAAATTGTTGCAAGAAGCTCATAGTTACTCAAATTTTTTTATTCATGTAGGAGGTCATTTTTATGCTAAAACTATTGCTTTTAAGATTATCAGAAAAGGATACTATTGGCCTTCAATCTTTCGTGATTCTTATGTTTTTTCGAGATATTGTGACAAGTGGTAGAAATATGTTGGGAAAGAATGCCTTTCAGCCATACTGTTACAACCTGTCATCCCAGACTTTCCTTTTTCAAAGTGGGTATTGGAATTTATTGGTCCTATTAATCCTCCATATTCAGTAGGACAAGTCTTTATCTTGACATCCACAGACTATTCTACAAAATGGGATGAAGTTGTCCCTCTTAAACATTCGACATATGATCAGGTGATTTCTTTCCTTGAAAATAATATTTTTTCCATATTTCGTCTTCCTTTGGAAATTATTACAGACAATGGTCTTGCTTTTATTTCTTCTAAGATGACCCAATTTTTAGCTAAGTTGGGGGTTAAACATTTTACCTCATTAGCTTATTACCCCCAAGGAAATGGGCAGGATGAGTCTACCAACAAGAATTTGATGAGAATTGTCAAAAGGCGCATCAAAGATAAACCTCATCAATGACACACTCTCCTCACTTATGCCCTTTGGGTAGATCGAACTACCACCAAGGTGAGCACTGGTTTCACTCCCTTCCATCTTGTTTATGGTCAAGAAGCCATTCTGCCTACTGAGCTATAGCTTTCTTCCTTAAGGTTAATTCTACAAGTCAAAGAATTAAATTATTTTGATGTTTCACAAAGGATGAATGCACTGCTATCTTTAGAGGAGAAAAGGACCTTTACCTTGGGTAATATAAAAAGAAGACAACAGACTGTGAAAAAAAAATTCAACAAGAGTGTCAAAACTTTCAAATTTAAAATCAATGAGAAATTATTGTTGCGGGATTCAACTCATGCTGATAGGGGAAGACATTCAAATTTTCAAAAATTATGCCGGGTCCTTTCAAGATTGCTTGTGTCCAGGGTGCAAATTATTACATTCTAAACTATTTACATGAGTGAATGTTTTCCTACAACACTAATGTTTCCCACTTAAAACATTACATGGAGCCAACTTGAAGAGTTAACACTATTTGGATTGTTCTATATTTTAGTAGTTTTCAATTCTGCTTTCATTTTAGTAGTTTTCATTTCTGTTGTTTTCATTTATGTCATTTCAATTCTTCTTTCATTTTAGTAGTTTTCATTTCTTCTATTTTCATTTCTGTTGTTTTCATTTTTGTCATTTCAATTCTTCTTTCATTTTAGTAGTTTTCATTTCTTCTATTTCCATTTATGTCATTTAATTTCTACTCACTCCAATTTTGTTGTTTCATTTCTGTTATGACATTTCTTTCTTTTTGTTCTTTTGATTTCAATTTTTGTCAAAAATAAAATGTTGGATCAGTTTTTCCATAGGGACACTTTCTGCAAAGCATTGTTGATCAATAAAAATCAATCTTACATGTTTGTTATGATGTTCCCCCTGAAGGCATCATTGAATTTGTTATCTGCTTTCACTGTTGTTTTATGAGATAGTTGGTTACATTCGCTTCTGCTTTTCGTTTCTTCATCCATTTCGAGATTCAAAAGAGAAAGCTCATAAAAATTTTCTCCTTCAAATCAAGAGAGAATTTTAGTTGAATGATTATTCTTACAGGGATAAACCCCCTCATGGTTGACAATGTAATCTTGGGTTCATTTTGACATAGTAACAGGTGGATGATGCATTTTATGGAATGTTTCTACAATTCAAAGCATATTTTTTTTCGTTATGATGGACATGTATTTACAGTTGCTATTATTTTGATCGATTACCTAGCTACATATATACAAGATATATGTTAGTGATAACATAACCAAAACAAAGAAACAAAACCTATGAAAAAATCCTAAAGGGAAAGGATCTATGTTTTAACTATGATAAAGGGTTATAGGAAAATGTAAAACCAAAGTGATGTTAGTGTTATTCCTAGCTATTATGCTATGGTTGATTAGTGGCTATGTCATTTTCATTAGATTTGATTTGGGCACATATAACATTGCAAAATATGATATGGCATAGAACTTGGAAAAGGTTAACGTGTAAATGTTTGGGTGGTGCATTACAGAAGACATATCGTCACAGATTTCAATTGTTGGGCATTGAATACATGGTTTAATGGATTGGTGAATGTTTGGTTGTCTTTTACTCCGAATTGAATTGGTCATGAGATGGAAGAAATGTCTAATAAATGCACGTCACTCCATACTCCCCCTATCGACCGTCACCGTAGCATTGTTCCTTGTTGCATTTTCGGCCTGTTAGTTGTGAAGCTCCGCATTTCAAGCTCATGGAAAGAAGAAGGCTCAGCCAGCTCGCCCTTTTAAGTTCTTTGTTACATGTATTTTTATTTTTCACTCCATCCATGAATTATGCTCTATGTATGAACAAATAATGGCTCAGTAATGCTAGGGTTTGTGTGTTCCTCAAAATTTCAAGTATGTGAATATGTGATATTTCCCTCTATGATTACTATAATTGTTTCGTATTGAAAGCAAAAGAATCAGGTTTTGTTTAAGTTGTGCATTAACTCATTTCTTTGTCGGTTTAAAATCGCGGTGGGTCTCTATGGATAATAAATGAATGTGGTATATATCGCTCTGTATTAATGCTGGAGGGTTTTGTTCTATGTATTATCATTGGTTTTCCCCTCACAATCATGAGTGTAACCCTATCCAGTTGCATTCTAATTTCCATTCAGTTGTTGTGTAATTTCTTCAACCCAGAGTCATGGTCGTGGGCTCATTCTAATTTTCCTTTCACCAAAGTATCCCAAGATCCAGTAATAGGGGGGCCATAACGTTAATATATATTGTATGGTTGTGGGGTGATATAAGTTATACCTCGGCATTATGCATCCTCATTGGTATTGCTGTCAGGTTGTTCGACACTTAAGAAAATGGACATAGATGTTATATCTCTGTGTGTTCTTTGAATAACTGTCACGGTTCAATTAACTTCACCTCTTCTCTGCAAGTGTAAAATGGACTATGTGCACTAGCTTTTTCTACCCTACCCGTCGTTTCTTTTCTTGGTGGCTAACTATTGGTTTCATTACCTAGACTGGGAGTAATAAGAAGACTCTGTGGCTAACCGTTGTGTCTGTTTCAAAGGGTATTTTTTCATGTGGTTGATAAGTATTTGAAGACCTACAGTTCTCTATGCTATTGTTAAAACATGAGCGTGCTCTTGATTGTCTCATTGCATTTTTTTTCGACAAAGCCTGATTTTAATCTCCAATGGTCTTTGCTCCTTCGGGAATCTTCTTGGTTGTCAAATATTGGTTTATCAGTGGAATGGTTATGGAGGTTTTTCATCAAGTCCCTATCTCATATTTCTATGATTAAATTGGTTGAACAGTTACAATTGGGAATGGGAAATTATATACAGTCGAGAACTGTCTCCTTTCATTATGGTGTTTTTTTTTTATTAGCGTGGTCTTGATTGAAATTGGAAACACATTTTTGTTTTGCTAGGCTCGATCAGAGTTGTGGCTACTTGTAAAAATGGTGCCTGCGTTTAATTGGATATGTTCGCCTTGTATATATTATTGTATCATCATAAATATTATCAGTGGATATATCAATAGTGATTAGGCTCAGGTTTTAGGTTGACTTTGTTTTCATTGAAACCCTGGTTGATTGATATGATGAAGACTGTGTGTAATCGAGCATATTTTGGAAGTCTGTTCGTATTTAAAAAAGAGACCTATTCATATTTCAATTGGGCAACGATTGTAAATTAGAAGACAATGGGTGTTTTTATTATAGTGATGCATTATGGGATATAGGTCTAACATATTCTTGTGTTTATTTTTTTTGTAAAGGAAGGAAAAGAAATAAAAGATTAGTGTTTTCTTAACAGGACTGTTGAAATGGAAAGTTGTTTCGCTTATGGGTATGATTGCAAAAACTATTCTGAACTGAGAAATTTTGGGAAATTTAAATGTTGGAACGACGAACAGTTTGATACACAGTAACTATTGGTATGGTGTTGGTATTTTTTGGATTGATTTGAGTATAGAATTATGATTATTGATTACTTAATTTGTTTTATGAACAATATCCATTAACTTCCCTACCATTCTCTCACTTTTTCTCACATTACAAATCCCCTCATAGTCCCAGATTCACTTTGTACACCCTGTTCTTAAAATTAAATTATAGTTAAATGAAAAATTTGTATTATAGCAATTGAAGGATGACACAAAGATGAGTTACAGTTGATATGTTTTGTTATTACAACACTATTGGTTGTTTGATGATTTGTTGAGAAGTAATCATGATCTACTCACTTTCATTTTATCACTTTTCCCTCAATACAACCCCTCAGATATCCCATAACCCTTATTCACCCCCTGCTCATTGACAAGTATTAAAATATTTTTATGGATTGGATTGCATGAGTCTGATGTGTTGTTGAGACAAACTTTGTTTCATATTTAAAGAGATGTCATGTATGTTTTGTTAAGAATCTAGTTGCTAATAAATAATCCATACAGGAATGAGCTTCTTCAATAGAGGAATCCATGACCGAAATAACAGGGGAAGAGGAAATTGGAACAAAGGCCCTAGAAGGCCAAGATTTTTGACACATTTTTATGTAGAACCACAAGAGTTAAACCAGCTCTTCCAAGCTAGATTTTTCAACTGGATTGGACAAGGGGTGGTCCAACCTAGGGAAAAAAGGTCTCCCTTCCAACCCCAGCATGTCCCTGGTATCCCAGTGCCCCCTCATGTCTCATTACAACTTGAATTCCATGAAAATGATGGGTGGAAATAGATTGTCCATCCAGTAGTCTCCCAACATCGTGGCTGGCCCAATTTGTCTCTACTTCCTCCTCCTCCACCAGTTAACCGAATTGTCCAAGTTTACCATACACACTCACTGGTACAGTCTTCCCACACAAGCAAGAGGCTCAAAACCAAATCCCACCATGCACATGATAAAGGAAAAGTTGTTTTTTCCCCCTCCTCTCCCTTAAGTGATTCCGCCAAATCCATTTTATCCTGCATGCAGTTGAGAGATGATTTCTCTCATATTATTAGTGAGATCAAGCCTAAAGGCTCCACACAGCCTAAGGCTAATTCAGAGAAATCAAGGGGAGACAATGGAAACAAAGGGAAAATTGCCTCTGAAAGTGGAAAATATGGTTTTTGAGTGTATTTATTTATTGATTGTTGAGAACAATTGACTTCTGAAGTTTTTGGATAGCATACTATTTTTGGATATTTTGGATATGGTTTAAAATATCTTTGATATTAATTTTCAAACTATGAGAATGACGATGGGAGCCACAAGGAGGGATGTGTTTGATTGATTGACTAGTTGTGTTTATTTTTGTTAGGAAACTAAAGGGAGTCACAAGGGGTCCCACCTACTAGTTATTATTTATTAAAGACCCTTATTATTATTATATTAATTCTTCCCCTAAACTAAAAATTAGTTGAGTTTTAGTTAACTTAACTAAAAGAGGTATTTTAACTACTTCAACTAATTTTGATTCTTAAAGGAAAAAAGAGAAGGAGGAAAAATAGGAGAATTGAAGGAGAAAACATACTAAGGTCTACTCTTGAGTTTTATTGAGATAGTTCAGTTTTCATTCATTCTTTAATTCATTGAAATCCTAATTATATTTCATGACAATAGGGTCCTATTGTAGAAGACAAGATTCAAGGTTTAATGAGACACTTGTTTTTTTGAGGTGTTGATCTATCTTTGATAGTCTATGTAGACTTGTCTGCTTATGAATTAAATTTCATGACTCATAAAGGATATCATGTAGAGTCGAGTGGGAAGCAAACTATAGCAAGCTGATCCAACTTTTAAAGTTCAGTTTTTTACTTTCTATCAGAAGTCCTTTTGTATGGTTTTCATCAGGGACATCTAAGTTTGACTTTGGTCCTAACTTCCTCAGGGATTTTTGCAAAGAGAACGATTCTTTTGATTTATTGGAATTAGATAAATGATTGCTATTCCGTCTCATCTATGTTAAATTGTGACTTGGTATTTTTTATTTTGTCTCCACATTTAATTTTGCATTTGTTATATTCAGAAAATTATATAAAGATATTGAAGTTTACAACAATCTTTTATTATAAAAAATCATCCTAAGCCCTTGTAACTAATACTTTTGGATTAGGAAAAAAATTATGAGGCTATAAACATAGGGTGATATTCCCATATATATTTCCTTAGCCAAGAAAGATATGAAAATTATTGAGTAAGATTATTTCATATATTTTCCTCAACAATTACATTACTCATTTGTGCCCTGCTACTGCTATGGTACAATAAGTGTGGTCCTTTTGTAGGGGCCCTTTAGGATCTGATTCATCTTTGGTTTCCCAACCTTGTTTGGTTGATACAACAGTCATGTAGGTGCAATCTTTAACTAACACCACTCTTATGTTGGGAGGTGATGCGTCTCTTGACCATGTTGTCTCGCATCCTGTTCAACCAATAGTCGTGTCCATGCAATCTTCATCCGACTCCAGTCTTGTTTTTGGGGGTGATGCATCTCTTTACCTTGTTGTCTTGCATCCTATTCAACCAACGGTTGAATAAGTGGTCATGCCAATGAAATCTTTGGTCGATCCCACTCTTCTCTTGGAGAGTGACAAGTCTAAGGAAGTGAAATTGTTGATGCAATGTTCGGTCAATCCCACTCTTATTTTGGGGGGTGGTGCATCTTTCAACCATGTCCTTAGAATTTCTAGTCCTGTACCTTATGAACAAGGGAGAGTTCCACTCTATCTGAGTATACTCCCTCTGAGTCCTACGATGGTTTCCTTTGATTGGAATGATATTGTAGAGCCTCAACTTCCTTCTTCTACACCCTTCCAGATAAGGGACATTCTTTTATATATTGTAGATAAGGTAACCTATGCAACTATTTTATCCTCCTAGACTTGGAAAGATTTGGGTTTTCTCAAGATTTTGTTAGTTATTTGTGAGTTTCTTACTTTCGAAAAAAGTCATGCACAAGAGCCCTAGCTGCCCCCATGCTATAATTCCTATAACAACATCAATGAGTCTTGTTTAAGCTCTTTTCTGACTCTCTCAAAAAGTGAAAAGATTTTCGAGTGAACTTGTCTCTTTCATTCTCTAAAATTGGATTAGAAAGGAAATCTATTTGGTGTAAGTTAAACCTTTTTCAGACCAAGTAGAATAATTTTGAAAAAGGAATACTCTAGTCACTAGTGTCTAGAAGAGTTCTCCCGGGTATTGTTTTATACTTTTTTGGGCCTAAGGGACTAAATTTATGAAAAATGACATTCTTTGGAGTTAAGTTGTAATTTCATTTCATTCTCTTGATTGCAGTATTGAGCTTCCTGTCAGTTCTCGATTTTTCATTATAATCCTATCACCTCACCAGTTTGCATCATCAGCCAAGCAAAGCCTTGTTTATATCCTTTGCATCTTGACAGCCTATACCCCAGTTGGAAACATTCCCCCGAGTTTCCATATTCTGCATGCACCTCCTTGCATTGAGCATAGGTATGTTCCACTGTTGGAACTAGTTGCTTACTCGCGACACTTACTTCCTCCTCTGTATGATAGCATTCATTTGACTATGAAAAAACAAAAAAATATGGGTAGGAAAATAATATTGTCTCATGTTGGCAGTAGTTGTGTCACCTTTGAACATAGAAAAAACTTTTGAGTCCACTTGTTATCAAAATTTTGGGTTAAGCATGAATTTAGGAAGATGAGCTTGTTACTAAGAGTTTACTCCCCTGACTGGCTACTCTTCTAGTCCCTATAGAGAGTTTGATTAGTGCCTCTTGCATCAAAAAGTTTGATCATTAAGTCTATTCTTCCATATTCATCCATATATCTCATGCTATTGTTCAAAGGATGTATGTCAGCATATTTCAGACATTTCTCAGAACTATTGAACTTGCATGTCATCCATACCCTTAGTGTGTCTCAGAATTACATGAAGTTGTAGACCTACTGCACAACCTGGTACTACTTTCCTTATGGGTAGGTAACCTTGAAAACAATAGTTGACATCTCCTCATTGGTCGCTGACTGGGGGGTTTCTCTTATGTTCGATGAAAAGAAATCTATTCACACATTGGGATTCATGCAGTGTCTTGGATTCCATTAGCCTTATTGGTGGTTTCCTCGCTTTTGTCGAAAGTTTTCCTTATTGTCTTTTATTAAGAGGGTCTTTTTCGTGCACTTCTTGCATCTGGTGCATGCAAAATATGTACAGGGTCGTTGGTTCGTGAACATGTTCTTCGTCCGAGTTCCTCCAAATCATCAAGATACTGCTTTGTACCTCATGTTGAATGATGAGAGATGCCTTAATCAGGGATGATTTTAAGGATGGAAATTTATTTTAAAATGTAGAAACCTTAGCAAATCTTACTAATCCTTCATATGAAAACTATAAATTTTTTGTGATATTTTTTGTAAAAATATTCAAATTTCTAAGGATTTTATATAGTTTGTATAAAATTTTGGCGATTTTTATGGTAAAATAATTCTATCCTATAGAATTTGGGCGAATCATTTTTAGAATAGAAAATATTTTTTGGGGAAAAAACATGGAAAATTAGCCCATGAGCGAAATTTATCCCCTAAAATCATCCATGTCCTTAATTATCTCCTTTCAGTGAGTCTCCTTCCATTGAATTCATCCCATCTATTTTGGAAATGAGACCTAGATTCCTATGAGTACCTAGAGGCTTACAGTCATCAGTGGAAGGTTCTCTCGCCATTGATAGTTGGGAATACATCAATGTCTCATGATCAATGGATTCTTCAAGTGTTTGACCTCAAGTCCTTTATTCACACCTGTAAGAATGTACTCGGTGCCTTGATACCTACTTTCATTATCGATATGTTGTCTCATGTTTGTTAACGATATACCTTAATGATTGGTAATCAAATGAAGTCTCATCATGTTCGACCTCAACTCCTTTATTCACATGATGTATACTTTCACCTTTGGCGGATCATGCAGAATACTTGAAGACATCAATTCATAGTCACAGCTTTCCTGAGTCATTGTTATCATTCATTAGACCAATACCTATACGACTTCCGTGATAATGGGAGATTGGATTGTACTCCATTGTATACACATATCTTCATATTGATTTTGAGACCGGTTTTCACTAGGCCTTGTCCATGATTATGATAGCCTATGGCATGTATTTAGTTTTTTATTTTCTATTCATGGAAATGGACAGTTGTTTGGTATACTTCCACATGGATCTGCAGTGTAATTCAAATTGACAGCCATGTGTACAAAGTCATTATGGAATGTAATATTCTTATGAGAAATTTGTTCATCTAACTGGGTCTCCATTACTCCACTTCTAGGAATTATAATGTATTTTGGCCATCGAAGATAGTCCTCTGACCTCACACGTTATGGGGAATCTGTTATAGCAATATTTTCCTCACCCCATGCAACTTGCTCAGAAGGCCTTTTCCATTTCTCTACACAGTATTGAAGTCCCTTTTTGCAATTCCCAGAGCTAAAAAATGTATGTTTCCACATATATGCACTCTAACAGCTATACATCATGCGTATACATAGGTTGCACCATTACAACCCACGTACATCCAGTTTTGTGCCCAAAATTAAAAAATGGTGTTGCATTTGCATGTCATGTCATGAGATCCATGATTCTCGACCTTCCATATACTAGAAACATTCTGAATCAACCCTTCAGTTCCATTTGAAGGTTATAAATAGGCCATATCCAAGTTGTGGAAGAGAGAAGAAGAATTCAAATTTGAGAGCAAAGTTACTCTCGAGAAATTATTCACTTCATATTGAGTTTGCGTCCCTTTGTCCATTTAAGTATGAACACATTGTTCAGCCCCCAAGCTCTTCCCTATTTGATGGAGAAACTCATTGTATCTCTTATATGAGCTTGCCTTTGGTGGCGGATTGAAGTGGTGGAGGCCCAGCTAGAAGGGACTTAGTTTCTCATTTCTGAGATGTGCCAACACAAAATTTTGTCATTCATATACTTCTGTTGTTCATATTTTAATAGAAATACTCTTTTCTCGTCCAATTAATGTCTTGCAAATATTTGAATTGTTATTCCATGGGTGTATTTGTTATGAATATTGATGGATTGTTATATTATATGTGATAAATTTATATATTATCACCATATGCTTGCATATATTGGTTGTTGAAAACAAGTTGCAGGTGTATATCTTTGAATCAAGTGCTCAACGGTGGACTTCATCGAACGTCTAGACGAAGTAGGCTCTTTATTTTTTCTTGTTAGAATGTCTGTTTATATAGCATACTTGAGATTAGAGTTGATTTCTAGAGTCATTTCCATCTGTTGTGGTTTTCCCCATGCCATAAAGTGATTTTCCTTGTAACAACAGTTCGAGCAGACATGTAGAGGAGGCAGGGAGGGGTCTCCATCATGGTGGTGAAGGGGTGGGGTGGAGGTGGTGGAGGGGCAGATGGGATAAAGGGAGGATGAGAGGAGGACACGATATCCATTGGGGGGCCAAGGGAGAAACCCAGTGAGTTTGCATCATTTTCAAACCACTCAATTAAACATGTTTAAGGAGAGGAGAGGGAGAGAGGAGCACATTGGCCAGGGGATGATAAATATGAAGAGGAGGTCAAATAACTTGGTGTAGGCGGCCGGAGAGCCATTCGTCCATAAGTATGATACCACAGGGGACCCATTTTTATCCTCCCATAGTACCTAGGAATTACCAAGAGAGGGAGAAATCCATAATCAACCACAGAAGAGTAGGTGGGGAAGACAATGCAGAAGAGAGTGTTGAAATGATGCAGAGAAGTGGGGAAAATGTCTCAGGATATCGATGAAAGAGAAGTCACCCAAAATAAGAACCAGAGAATAACTTCACATGAGTGCAAGAGTAAGCGGTCAGGTGGCTCAACCATCACCGTGACGAAGGTAATGGAGATGGAATGAAAGAGAAGGAGAAACATGTACATAGAGGAGTGAATGTGAGGGGGAGTTGAGGTGATTGGCNCCACCCTCTTCTACTTAATGCCAATCACCTCAACTCCCCCATCACCGTGACGAAGGTAATGGAGATGGAATGAAAGAGAAGGAGAAACATGTACATAGAGGAGTGAATGTGAGGGGGAGTTGAGGTGATTGGCATTAAGTAGAAGAGGGTGGCACCGGGGAGGTATCATGTGGCTTCGTCAGAGCCAGAGAATTCCACATGTCCTTATTGTTTATTATGGATAGCTAACACCCCATCTAGGTAATTGGTACTTGCATTTTTAGTGATAACAATTCATCAATATACATTGAAGGGATGATTTAGGCTTATCTAAATCATTTTTACATCAACGAAATGTTGAATAATCTACTCATATAATTGACAATAAATAAAAATAACTAAAATTGTTTTCAAGAATACATACATAGGTGGCCAATTGTTTATTCATCATTAATCTTATAATTGCAATAATGCAATAGATATACTAGATGTAGAAAGGAGTTTTTGTCATTTTTAAGAGTGAAATGCAGCCTTTGTTGGAGGGTATTTCAACCAAATGGAGATAAAATAATAATGGAAATTATATGATAAATATAAAGGTTTTGTATTCAAGTACTCAATATAATACACAATTAATTTTCTAATTTAAATCTCATGAGATGGGACATTGTTTCCTTTGTTATAGTATTATTTTTTTTAATATCTAATCCAAGAGAAATATCCTGATAGAAAAACAGGATCGCGGAGCAATAGAATAAAACAAATATAGAAATAAAGCACATAATATACACAATACAATAGAGACATAGATACACGTGGTTCACCCAATGTGGGCTATGTCCACCAGAGATATTTTCAGGTCCTTTCTTTATTATTATCTAGCAAATGGAGGGATACAACCTGCAACAAAACCTCTATAACTTCCTATTTTTTCTCTCACAATATCCTATCTCATAATACAATATTCACCATGATAAATAGTTGCAAATACATTTCCCTCATAAAAGAGGGTTTCCTTCTAGGGAAAAAAACCCTCACATAACGTCTACCATAAGATTTGCGACCTTATAATGAACGGTCCACATTTACAATGAAATTACAATATACATTTACAAGGAAATTTATCCTTTGGGGGCTTCGCTGAGGGCATGCTTTCCCCCGAACCCCGTAAAGGGGGTAACCCCCCTCTGCACTCCCCCATGTGGAGGAGTGTACAATATTCTGGGTGTAAATTCTTCATGGGGTATAAACATAGATGAAAACAAACACCTTTGAATCAAGAATATAATCAGGCTCCACGACCAACAATCTCCCACTTGGAGACTGATCTCAACAACTCCACCATTGTTGTATATGATGGACTATGATCCTTCATGGACCTGGAAAATTTATCATATTCATATTTATTCTTGAACACCAACTGAAACTGAGCAGGAACTCAACTTCTCCCTGTTTACTCCCTTTGTTAACATGTCTACAAAATTTTGGCTAATGTCACATACCCACTACCTAAATCGGATTTTTCTGGTCTTCTGCCGAATCAGAAGCCCTAAACATCCATGGAGGACCAGTGTAAATTGGCTCTTTCTCTCGCCCCACTCCCATGTGGTCGCGGGTCATGATCACAGTCCGAATAAACGCAATACCTCTTTCAGGTTTCGCGCCTCGGCGCTACAGTGATGTCGAGTCGTTTGACTTGGAAACCGCCAAATCCTGACAGGGCTAGCGATCGGCCAATGGGGGCGAATCCCAGTAGGGCCAGAGAACAGCCAATGAGAAATGGCCCCGTTGCACAGTTAAGTGGAATACAGGTGGCAGAGAGGGAAAACGCAACACGGTGGTCGACATGATGGGAGGGGCCCCATATTCATATTTATTCTTGAAC
>JASDQU010100926.1:54573-66479 GCA_032191745.1 Picea mariana | reverse complement strand
TTATGAGCCATATACTGATCATTTTTCCCAAAATACTTCTATATAGTGTAGCTAAAATGAGACTAATCATAATGACCCTATAATTAGAGGGATTTTTTTTGTCCCCACTTCTAAAAATAGGAACAATGAGGCTAGGAGTCCAAGATTTTGGGAAGCCTTGTTGGATAGTTAAATTCAAGAGCTTATGTATGTGAGGGGTAGGGATAGGCCCTCCAATTTTTAATATTTCATCTTGGTAGCCTTTGATGTCCTTATATTTTCTTTTAGAGAGCCGCTTAATCCCAAGATCAATGTGTTCTATAGAAAACACTTCATCCTTTGTAGATATGTTTGGCATGCTGTCCATGACATAGGGGATTCATTTAGATTTTTTAAGGTATAAATTCCAGTCCTTCAAGGGAATCTTATTATTTTCTTTAGTTTTATGAGTTAGAATTTGCCTCCAAAATTTCTTAGGATCTATCTTAAATAGGTGCAAAAGTATCTCTTTCTTTTTATTTAGATAGTGTTTTTTTTTTTTTAATTAAGGTTTTGTATCTATTTATCTTATCATATTCCAAAGATGCATTGGAAGCATCCCTAATGGATTTTATAGAAATTTTGCATTCACTATCATACAAGGAGTTATTTTTATTGTTTTTAATTTTACGAAGCACCTCAATGGAGAAATTGTTAATTGACGTAGAGAGGGTTGTGTAAAATTCTTATAGTCAGCTTCAATTTTGTTTTGATACGATATGAATTTTAAAGCATTTCTTATGTATTTTAAGAAGAGATTAACTTTTTGTTTGTCCAAAAGAAAGTTCCTTTAGTTTTCAGAGTGATCCTCAATGGAGATTTTGTGAATGGTAAAGTTAAAATTTAGGGTTATAGGTCTATGATCAGAGTCAGGTTCATGGTCATCTAAAATATCAAAGTTTACTATTTGGTTGTATATGGGGATATCTGATATTACATAGTCAACAACACTACTACCCAAACCATGGATAGAAGCCATCCTGCTAGAATTTGTCCACTTCTTTAGACCATTKAAAATTATTAAATCTTGGGAACTATAGATCTTGATTAAATCAGTKCCRAACAAATTCTCGATCAAGTCTTCAAAGTTTCTTTTGTAACCGTTAGCTAAAACAAGGTCCTCATCTAGCCAAAGAGGATTAGGGTTGGATTAATTACTTAAAATAATAGATTTATTTTAAGTATTGCAGCTTACCCAAGGGCTATAATTTCTTTTCATACCCATTTTTGAACTTTTAAAAGTACCGTGACCACTTTCCGTGCAATTCTGGGCAATTTCGAGTAATTTCAAGAATTTTTGGGTTTGTTTTCACWCATTAAAAGTATTGAATAACTTGTTGTTCATCACTTACAACCACATTAAATAACATGGTTGTAGATTTMTGAATACTTTTTTTACTCTTRGTTTTTAGTTCTTTTTTTTGCATAATTCATTCACTAGGCAATTGTTTTGAACCCCAATTTACCCCAGGAACCAATTTCAAACATTTTCTAACGTAGTCGCGCTTGCAAGCACGTCCGCTCACAGGATATTCTCTTCTCTACTGGCCCGAAGAACTCTAAGGATCTTCTATTTCCCTATCGAGAAATATGCACCCACAGAAAATCTTCGTGGGATCCCCTCTTCACACTCGGGGGATCAGACTTCGCGACTTCGTGAGGCCAGTGGTCAGGCATTGGACTCTCGAATCCCTAAGATCCGACAACCAGTCAACGCTAACCTTTTCCTTCACCCTGTCGAAACTTCTCCTATCGCGATTTTGCCACTCGCGATGTCGAGCAACTCGGTTCTCCGACTCCCGAGTCTCGATACGCTGAAACTCCATTGCGCTTGTGAGTCGACTTTTCAATGATCCTTTCACTCCATCAACATTTCGGAGTTTGCAATATCACGAATCCTGATGTCAATGTTTCGGGACTTCTCGCTGCGAAACCCCGATATGAAGTACCACCTGTCCACGTCACCAACTCCTGTGGTCCCACACTATTTACGTAGCCATCAGGATATCACGTATAGTGATTTTGCGATTCCTGTTGCAATACTACGGAGTTTCAACCTATGAAACCCCGATATGCCAATTCACGTGTAAATCCAACAATCCTCGTGACTTGCATCTACGGTCCTGCCCCTCCTGAGCTTCGAACCTCTTAGGAATACTTGTGTATCTCCCCTGCACCTCCGCGAGATCTAACGACTCACAGGATATCGTGAATCCTCCTCAGATAATTTCGTCCCTTCGTACTTCCTTGGCGATTTTCTGCGAGATGACTAAGTGTTCCTCCGCGGAGTTCATCCACCTGCATGAAAACTTGCGACGCCTCTTACACACTTCCAGACACAGCTTTCCTGCGCTGTTCTTTGACAACTTTGAAGGCCTTATCCTTCCTGAGCTTTCTTATAACTCTGAGTCTTAGAAAGGACTCTTGCACGCACTCCTTGCGGAAACCTCTCAGACACTTCCAAGTGCTGAAATCTCTTGACTCTGCGCACACCTGCAGTAGCAGTCCTTCAATGCTTCGCTCAGGTTCACAACCCTGAGACTTCACCTATTCTGCGCACTCCTTGCACGGCTCCTGTGCTCAACTGCACTCCTGAGATTAATGAGAACAAAAGCAACCTTATCTGAACCCTTTGTCAACGCACTCCTTGCGGACACTTCAATTGCACTCCTTGCAGGAATCCTTTGGCTCAAATAGAGAAACAATTGAAACTCATTCCTTCTTCCTCTTAGACTTCAATTCAAACATGAAATCATATACACAACATATAAATCAAATGTATAACAGGAAGCAAACATTCATGAGCATACCATTCAGCATCAATACACAGAGAACAAACACAAAACCATGAATTTGAATCAATCTCTTTCTATTAATCCAAATATCTGTACATGGGTGTTCTTACACAGCTCTCTGCTTGCTCTTGCTCTTCTCCTACTTCAATTCTCCATCTAATTATACAATACACAATAAGGGTGTCTATATCCCGTTTCCCTCTTGTGCTCTCAAACTGTCTAATCTAGAATTAAATTCTATCTACTTTACATTAACTACCTTAAATGCCTCCTACCTACTAAGGATGAGAGTTAAAGGCTCAGGGTCCGATTACATTATACAAGTGCGCCTCATCTTAATGACTTCATTTAAGATCGTGAAACAACTTCCAAGGTGATTTCAAAATTTGTGTTGGCTTGTCCAGCTGCCCACTTGCATTCGCGCTGGCTTGCTTGATGTGTTGGCGATGCTCCTGCATCATACTCCCTCGCTTGAAAACTTTTATGGGCTCCTGTCCATGAGCTCACCTATGGTGTGTCCACGCTTCTGTATCTCCACTTCAGTCTTTCAGTTGGCATCTTCAACTGGATGGTTCTTCCACTTGATCAGATACTCAAAGTATTCTTTCCTTCTGGTCTTCTTGCCAATTCTTTTGTCCAGTATGCACTCCATCTGCGGATTTTCTGCAACTGGCATCTGTTTTCTCCACTGGATCACTAGTTGCTCATCTCCAGTCTCTGTTTCCCCAGCTCTATATGGGTGCAAATCCAAGATGTTGAATATCGAATAAATTTCAATCCCATTGGGTAATTCAATCTCATAAGCATTCACCCCAAACTTCCTCAAGACCCTACATGGCCCGATTTTCTTCATTTTCAATTTATTATATGTTCCTCTCGGGAACCTTTCTTTCCTTAAATGTGCCAGAATTAAGTCACCAACCTCAAACTAAAGTTGTCTCTTATGCTGATATGCTCTGCATTTATACTCCTGGCTTGAATTCTGTAATTGCTCCTTCACCTGACTGTGAAGTTCCTTCATCTCCTTTGCAAATTCTTCTGCACTAGCACTCCTAGTTGCAGTCTGTTCTGAATCCCTCAACTCAGAAATTCCCCTCGGCTGCATGCCATAGACAACTTGAAATGGAATTTTCCCTGTGCTCCTATTAACTGAGTCATTATAAGCAAACTCTGCTTGTGGTAATATGCTGTCCCACTGGCTGTGGTGCTCTGTCACCAAGCTTCTCAGCAAGTCTCCCAGACTTCTATTTACGACCTCTGTTTGTCCATCTTTCTGAGGATGATACGCTGAACTAAATGCCAAGTTAGTTCCCAGCTTCTTCCATAAGGTCCTCCAAAAATTCCCTATGAACTTAGTGTCTCGATCCGAAACTATGCTTCTTGGCAACCCATGAAGTCGAATGACCTCTTTGAAAAATAGGTTCGCAATGCGAGTTGCATCACTGGTTTTCTGACATGGAATGAAGTGTGCCATTTTGGAAAATCTATCCACCGCCACAAATATTGAGTCAACACCTCTTTGTGTTCTTGGCAACCCCAATACAAAATCCATGTTGATTGCATCCCACGACCTCTCTAGTATGGGAAATGGTTGATAAATCCCTACATTCTTCTTCCTTCCCTTCGAATGTTGGCAAATTCTGCATCTGTCTATGAATCTCTTGACATCTGCTCGCATTCCCGGCCAAAAGTATGACTCATTCATCTTTGCAAATGTCTTTTTGTGACCAAAGTGTTCTGCTAAACCTCCACTGTGTTTCTCCTTCAACAAGTTCTCCCTCATGGAGCATTTCAGAATACACAGTTGATTACCCTTGAATAGAAATCCTTCCTGGATCATGTATTCTACCCATTTGCTTCTGTCTCTGAGAACTGGATTCTCAGTCGCTTCATATGCTTCCTTAAAATCTGGATCATCAACATACATGTCCCTAAGATCATCAAAACCCAATGTTTTGACCTTGAACTCCTGCAACAACAAACACTTCCTGCTCAAAGCATCAACAAATTTGTTAGTAGTACCAGAAATATGTTTGATCACAAAAGTGAAATTCTGCATATACTCAACCCATTTAACATGTTTCTGATTCAACTTTTCCTGTTGAGTCACAAACTGCAATGCATGATTATCACTGTACAAAACAAACTCCTTCGGGATCAAGTAATGCCTCCATTTCTTTAATGACTGGATGATAGCATAAAACTCCTTATCATACGTGGAGTATTTCACCTTTGCCTCATTCATCTTCTCGCTAAAATATGCTATCGACCTGTCTTCCTGACTCAAGACTGCCCCTATTGCAAATCCACTTGCATCGCATTTCACCTGAAATGTTTTCTGGAAATCTGGCAACACCAAAACCGGTTGTTCCGTAATTTTCCTCTTCAGCAGATTAAAGCTCTTCTCAGCCTCTTCAGTCTAGTGAAAATACTTGTGTCTTTTCTTCACTGTATCCATCATCGCGGCGCTAATTCCACTGACATTCCTGATGAATTTTTAGTAGAAACTAGCTAATCCGTGAAAACTTCTCACCTCAAAGATATTCTTCGGTGATGGCCAATTCTTGATCACTTCCACCTTATCTGGATCCATCCTCAACTCATTTGCAGAAATAAAAAACCCCAAATAGATGAGCTCTGTCTTCATGAATGAGGATTTCTTCATGTTTATCAACAACTTCTCCTGCTTTAATCTCTGCATCACTGTAGCCAAATGCTTCAGATGCTCTGCCATTGTTTTACTATAAACCGGTATGTCATCCAAATACACAATGACAAATTTCCCGATGAAATCCTTCAGGACTTCGTTCATCAACCTCATGAAGGTACTCGATGCATTTGTTAAGCCAAATGGCATAACAAGCCATTCATACAACCCTTCGTTTGTTTTGAATGCTGTCTTCCATTCATCACCTTCTCTCATGCGGATCTGATGACAACCAATTTTCAAATCAATTTTTGAAAAATATTTTTCTCCACTCAAGCAATCCATCAGATCATCCATCCTCGACAATAGAAATTTGTACCTGATGGTTATCTTATTTATTTCCCTTGAGTCAGTACACATCCTCCAACCTTCGTCTTTCTTCGGACTGAGTACTGTTGGAACAACACATGGACTCAAGATTTCCCTGACTAGACCTTTGTCCAACAACTCCTGGACTTGCCTCTTAACTTCTTCATTCTCTTGCAACGTCAATCTGTACGTAGCGTTGTTTGGAAAACTAGCTCTTGGTATGAGATCAATATGATGACTCACACTCCTCATTGGTGGCAATGAACGAGGTAATTCGTCCACTATTATGTTAGCGAACTCTTCCAGTAGTTCCTGAACCTCTTCTGGTAAATCATCCACTCTTGTGCTAGTTAGAACAATCTTCGGCTTTCTGACCACAATGAACTGTGGATCCTCCTTCTTCTTAACCTCTATAAGAAGTTCCTTCCCACTCATGAGAAGTGCAGTGTTTCTTACTTCCGACTTCACCTCCTTATCCTTAATTGGAAGCAACATGTGTGTCCTCCCATTCTTCTCTAGGGTGTATGTGTTCATCCTCCCATCATGAATCCCATTTATGTCATATTTCCATGGTCTACCCAGCAATAGATGACAAACATCCATAAGAATGACATTACATAAGATCTTATCATTATATCCTCCTATCTTGAATTCAACTAAACATTGTTTAGTGACAGTTACCTGGTGTCCCTTTTGTATCCACGAAACTCTGTATGGGCTTGGATGATCAGTCGTCTCCAGCTCCAACTTCTCTACCATCTCCATAGATATGAGATTATTTTTGCTACCACTGTCTATGATGACCTTGCATACCCTATCATTGGTCTTGCAAGCAATCCTGAAAAGTCCGTTCCTTTGGACTGAACTCTCCGCCTCCTTCTTGGGTGTCAAAAGGACTTTTCGCATCATCAACGATCTTCTGCCTTCAGCGTTTTCTTCCTCAACATCCTGCCTCTGTGCCTCGGCGATGTGAGCTTATCCAATTTCCTTCTTTTTATCTGGACACTCGTAAGACTTGTACCCATTATTTCCACATGTGAAGCATGTAATTACTCCACCTCTTCCTCCTCCTCTACCTCTAGTACGAGGAAAACTGTTGTAATCAGCATAATCTCCTATCTGCGCATTATGCTGTCCTCTCTGTTCAACATATGGCCCTCTCTGTGAGGTCCCACCTCTCTCAATTCTACCCTAAGGTTTCTTCCAATCCTCCTTGGGCTTCTGATATTTATCCTGGGCAACTAATTTGCCTCTGGGATGACTTTTGCCTCGGCCCCTCTGACTCTTCTTTCATCTCAGCTTCTCTTCTACTTTCAGATCCATATGATAAGAATCTTCCACCATTCGGATGGTTACCATGCTCATCTCATCCTGGAAATCATATCTCAGGCCATTCATATATCTAGCTACCTTTTCATCATTGCTCTCCCGATGACCTGCCCTGATGTTCAATTTGTAGAATTCCTCAGTGTATTCTTTCACTGTCATCATCTTCTGTCTCAGGTTCTACATTCTCCTGAATAGAGTAATTTGATAATATCTAGGGATGAATTTCACCTTCATCTTTGTGATCATCCTATCCTAGATTTTGATCTTCTGCTTGCCCTTGCAGCGTCTGTTAGCTTGTAGTTCATCTCACCACAATGCTGCATGTCCCTTCAGTCTCGTGACAGCATGTCTGACCTTCTTGTCCTCTTCGACATCTTCATAGTCGAAGTATGTGTTAAGAGCTCTAATTCAGTCTAGAAGCTCCTCTGCATCCAAGTTTCCCTCATAAACTGGAATGTCCATCTTTTCTCTTGCACCCATCCTTGTAATAGCTCCGATCAAACGTTCGTTTGATGCATCTTCAGCTGCAACTTCTTCTTCACGTTCAGCCTCAATCTCACTTTCAGAATCACTGAGATCCCCTGCACTGGCTGTGCATCTTTGCGCTGTCTCCATGTCTTCAAGTCTAGCTCATAGATCACGCATTTGTCTCTCCATAACTGGATCTGTCATCTGCTGACCTCTTCTTCTCATTATTTCACTATCCTCTGGATCGGATGATTGCATGTCCCTTCTCCTCAGTGGCATGGTGAATTCTCTTTCTCTGCTACAGAAAGAAAATAATCTTTCTATGCTCTGATACCAAACTGACGCAGTTGCACTCGCAAGGATGTCCGCTCACAGGATCTTCTCTTCTCTATTGGTCTGAAGAACTCTAAGGCTCTTCTATTTCCCTATCGGGAAATCTGCACCCACAGAAAATCTTCATGGGATCCCCTCTTCACACTTAGGGGATCAGACTTCACGACTTTGAGAGGCTAGTGGTCAGACATTGGACTCTCAAATCCCTGAGACCCGACAACCAGTCAACGCTGACCTTTTCCTTCACCCTGTCGGAACTTCTCCTATCGCGATTTCACCACTCGCAATGTTGAGCAACTCGGTTCTCCGACTCCCGAGTCCCGATACACCAAAACTCCTATGCGCTCGTGAGTCGACTTTTCAACGGTCCTTTCACTCCATCAGCATTTCAGAGTTCATAATATCGCGAATCTTGATGTCAATGTTTTGGGACTTCTCACTGCGAAACCCCGATATGAAGTGCCACCTATCCACGTCACCAACTCATGTGGTCCCACATTATTTACATAGCCATTGGGATATCGCGTATCGCGATTTCTCGATTCCTGTTGCAATACTATGGAGTTTCAACCTACGAAACCCCAATATGCCAATTCACATTTAAATGCAACGGTCCTCGTGACTTGGATCTACGGTCCTGCCCCTCCTAAGCTTTGAACCTCTTAGGAATAATTGTCTATCTCCCCTACACCTCCACGAGATCTAACGACTCATGGGATATCGTGAATCCTCCTCAGAGAATTTCGTCCGTCCGTCCTTCCTTAGCGATTTTCTACGAGATGACTAAGTGTTCCTCTGTGGAGTTCGTCCACCTGCACACAAACTTGCGACGCCTCTTACACACTTCCAGACACAACTTTCCTGCACTGCTCTTCAACATCTTCAAAGGCCTTATCCTCCCTAATATTTTTTATAAATCTGAGTCTTAGAAAGGACTCTTGCACGCACTCCTTGTGGCAACCTCTCAGACACTTCCAAGTGCTGAAATCTCTTGAATATGCGCACACCTACAATAGCAGTCCTTCAATGCTTCACTCAGGTTCACAACCCTGAGACTTCACCTATCCTGCGCACTCCTTGCATGGCTCCTGTTCTCAACTACACTCCTAAGATGAATGAGAACAAAAGAAACCCTATCTGAACCCTTTGTCAACGCACTCCTTGCGGACACTTCAACTGCACTCCTTGCAGGAATCCTTTGGCTCAAATAGAGAAACAATTGAAACTCATTGCTTCTTCCTCTCAGACTTCAATTCAAACATGAAATCATATACACATCATATAAAGAAAATGTATAACAGGAAGCAAACATTCATGAGCATACCATTCGACATCAATACACAGAGAACAAACACAAAACCATGAATTTGAATTAATCTCTTTCTATTAATCCAAATATCTGTACATGGGTGTTCTTACACAGCTCTCTGCTTGCTCTTTCTCTTCTCCTACTTCAATTCTCCATCTAATGATACAATACACAATGAGGGTGTCTATATCCCGTTTCCCTCTTGCGCTCTCAAACTATGTAATCTAGAATTAAATTCTATCTAATTTACATTAACTACCTTAAATACCTCCTACCTACTAAGGACGAGAGATAAAGGCTCAAGGTCCGATTACATTATACAAGTGTGCCTCATCTTAATGACTTCATTTAAGATTGCACAACAACTTCCAAGGTGATTTCAAAATTTGTGTTGGCTTGTCCAACTGTCCACTTGCATTCGCGCTGGCTCGCTTGATGTGTTGGCGATGCTCTTGCATCATTTTCCCAAGGCCATGAGTGAAAAAATCATTGTTCACTTTTATTAGTTTTTTAGTCCAAAAATAAACAAGATTGTTTTCACCCTCTTTTCCATAAAAAAGAAATCCCAGGCCATTTTGGTCACATCCCAGGGAGCTAAGGGAGGAAAATACCCAAGTGGGATGGTCCTAAGAGGGATATTTTGCAAGTCCTTTGCTTCTCCTTCTTCCCTTTTCACTTCCTCATACCTAGGACAATATAAGGTACATGTAGTCTCTACCTCATGTCGATCTATTAAAGAGGTTGTGGTCGGATTCCCTATCGTATAGGTGGAATCTGTCCCAACAGATTTATTTTTCTTATAACACATACCTTTTTTGGAGACTCCTCTAGGGAACTTTCAAACCTCTTACTTTTTCTTGTATCCAAAATTTTTTTTGAGCATTAGAGAAAAATTTTCTAGTGTTATTTTCCCCATCTTTTGATAGAGACTCGATACAAGGTCATCAAATAATTCATTGGATTCCCTTGGTAGTTTTTATAGTTCAGTTGTCAGTTGTGGAGCCGGATTATCTTCCTAATTTTTTAATGCAATTCAAATATTGTAATTTCATAGTTAATCTGAACCATTCATTATAATGTCACAGATTTGATGGTATAAGTTATGTTAAGTTTTTTTTCCTTATAAGGCAACCTTATTTTATGTATGAGGGAATTGAATTGCGACGGTAGATGAATGTGAATATTGTATAGTGAGAGATGAGACTGTGAGAGTAAGAAGAGGAAGTTACAAAAAATGTGTTGTAGGTTGTATCCCTTCCTTTGTTGGATAATAAAAAGGTGGACATAACCCACATTGGATGAATATTTGTCAATTTCTCTGGTGGATATAACCCACATTGGGTAAACCACATATATATGTGTCTCTATTGTATTGTGTATCTTCTTTGTTTTATTTTATTTCTCTACGATCATGTTTTTCTAACAACTGGTATCAAAGCCAAAGGTAACTCACAGAAAAAGAGGGTTCCTGGTTCAAGTGGGAGCAATGACAAATTATGGAAAATTTAGGGTCGAGAAATTTGATGGCCAAAACTATCAGCTATGGAAGATGAAAATGGAAGATTATTTATATCAGAAGGATCTATTCCTAACATTGGGAGGAATAGAAAATAAGTCTAAGACCATGAAGAATGAAGAATGGGAGGTTCTTGACGGAAAGGAACTAGGAACGATATGGTTGTGCTTGACAACGTTGGTGGATTTCAATATTTTGAAATAAAAACCAACAGAGGATACTATGAAGGCATTGAATAAACTATATGAAAAAACGTCAGCCTCCAACAAGGTATTTATATTGAAAAAATTATTTAATATGAAGATGTTAGAAGGTGGGTATGTTGCAGATCATTTAAATGAATTTAATAAGGTTACTAATCAACTAAGTTATGTAAAAGTGACCTATGATGATAAGGTTAGGGAAATTATGATCTTGTGCTCATTGCAAGAAAACTATAATGGATTGGTCATGGCTGTAAGTAACTTTGTCTCTGGTTCAAACATTCTATTGGTGCAAGTATATGTTCAATATATTCCAATCATTTAATATGTCAATCCGGTTTCGTAATCAATAGAGTTGATGTACTATATGTACCGATAACAAATAATTGTCTATGTCTACTAAGTATAGTCTATGTAAGGAAAAAGTTTTGAAACCAAATACTTTGTTTCACACCTTTCAAATAACACTCCACACACACACAATTCAAAATTTAGAAAACAAATCTGATCAACAAACATATAATCTAGAATTCTTGCTCAGGGGATGGATCTGTTCATTTTTGTCTCATGAAAGATAAAGATGAAATATGATTCTATGTCTTGGGAAAACCACACAAACAACAATTAACGCTCTTGAAACTTAATCAATCTTAAAAGAATTACCAGGTAGGTTAAAACACTCCATCATAAGTGCATGTATGGTGAGATATGGAGGTCTTAATTTTGTCTGTGTATGCAAAGTGTAACCTAATCAATTCAAGGAAAGAAATATAAGTATGGTATAATTCTCCATTGCAGGCTCATGTATGGTGAAATATGGATATCCAACATGTCCTTATATTTGTATAACAAAAACAAACACTACAACATTTTTCTAGACAAAACACTAAGGCACTTAAATTGAATAATTGTTCTCGCA
>JASDQU010100925.1:357178-393027 GCA_032191745.1 Picea mariana | reverse complement strand
TTCTTTATGATTGTAAAAAGGCCTTCAAAGACTTATTGTAACCTTCTTCTTGCGAATGCGTGCTACCGTCACATCTCTTCTTAGAGATAAGTCACCACCATTCCAGCAAGCTTGTTTTCGCTGCATTTTATAGTTTCAGCTTATTTCGTTATTGAATAGAAAACCAGTTTTACTGTATCTTTGTTACTTTGTGTTAAGAAAATTTTAATAATCTGTATTCATTTCGTTCTTCTCATAAAATCCAGATCACTTCTATACCAAATTCCTTCCTCACAAAGTTATTTGTAGAGTACTTGCTTCACCTAAGAGTTACTAGCCAAATTTCCTTGGGCCCTCGTTCTTGGGAAAATCCCGCTCCAGATGCCAGTCTTTATTTAGATTCTCCATTTGGACTTCCAGGTTGCTGACTCATTCTTCGAATTCCTTCTGTGGGTCTTTGAATTCATTGAACATCTGTTATAGCTCCTCTGAGAACCCAATTTTTGTCTATGTAATGTCAGCTTCTACCGTTTCTAGTCGTCGTCTTGCTTCAATGTCCATGTTCTGGAGAAAATTGTCTTGGTTCTGTAGAAAATGTTTGAGCCTCTTCAGTTGTTCTTCCACTAATTACAGCCTTTTATCTGTATATGGTTTTCTCCCTGTGCTATATGTCATTTCCTTTCCTTCTTCTCTTGCTTATCTTCTTGTGCGTGGGCGACTTCCTTCCGCTGCTAGAGTTGTGCCTCTGTATGGCCAACTGCCTAGAATCAGAATTCTCAGGGGATGAAATAGACCTATCCATCCTGATCATTTATCCTCATNATGGGTCGCGTGATGAACCTCTGGCTTTTCTTGAATATTCAGTGACCGAATGATTGATATTCCTCTCAAGTCTAACACCAGTCTTATCTTTGGTTGTCTTGCATTTTCCCTTGTGAAGTGTCTAAGCCTATGATGTACCTCTTTGTCACCTCGCGTCCTTGCTTTCTTACCATACTTTTTGTTCCATTGTGGTCCTAGTCTGCGTGCCCTGGTCCTATGGGATTGCCATGTTGGTCATGGCTCCATTTACTTGGAGTGTTCCATTGCTTAAGAGGGATCCTTTTTTGGATTCAACATCTGTTGATGCATTCAACTTCCAAAGAACATGGAATAACTAATACAATCTTAGTCTTCCTAGAAGTAGCTAGACTTTTTCTAGTATGTGTTGGAGTTTTACATGCTTGGCTTTGTTTTGAAGAATCAATTCTTGTATTATGAGTCTGGAGTCCCTTAAAATCATCAGTTCTTGGACATTTTGGTTGATAGCTTGAGTCAACCGTTGCCAAAGTGCCAATTCTTCAACTTTGTTTTTTTTTTTCTATTCCTAACCCCCAGGTGTAGGTAGTTTCTAGAAGTTCATTAGGGCTTACTAGGAACCCTCATCCACCTGCCATTAGGGGATTCCCTTTGGAGGCCCCATCAAAGAACAATATATGATGGTTTCTCTTTCGATTCCATTCCTTGAAGTCCTCCTCTTCCTTCCTAATTTCCTAGGTTTCCTATTTTCCCTTGTTGCCTGTTTGCTGTGAGTGGTCCCTAATTTGGAATATTTCAATCCATTGTTCCTCATTCGGCTCTAGGAGTCCTGAGATATTTTCTTTGTAGAATTAGGGGGCACTTTCAGCAAAGTAGGCCTTTATCCTTATTGCTAATTGTGTTGGGTTACTTGTCGTCTCCCTGAAATTTTTGTTGTTCCACTCCAACCAAATCTTTCAAAGCATGAATTTTGGAAGTGCTCTATAGAGGGTGGAGAGTTGGCCCTTTTTCGTGGCCTAAAAGGGACATTGGGAGCTCCAATTTCATAGCAGTTTGGAGGTCCCTTGAGGTAGAGAAAATTTTCCTGGTTTTATCCCAAGGACCAACTGCCATACCTCCTTGGAGTATGCGCATTGTAGGAGCAAGTGGTTTGAGGTTTCCTCCTCTTGTGAATAGAGAGGACATCTGTACGGGCCTTCCCAACCTCTTCTTCTCGGATTTTCTCCTGTTAGGATACCCTATGTGCCAAGGTCCATACAAAAAAATATATCTTTGGTATGGATTTGGAAGTCCATATGGCTCGCCAGATTGTTGGGCCTGGTGGGATGTGGGGGATTGTTGTAATATTTTTATACCCTGTTGTTGATGTGTAGGCTCTGTAGAGTGCTCCCCAGCCTCTCTTGTAATTTTTCCCCACTTTTAAAGGGGATTTACCTTGCAAAAAACCCATCAGAATGTTCCATTCCCCCTCAATCTTTGGAGGTTTGTTGATGGCCTCCCACCTAAGCCATGATTTGTCCTCATCTTCTCTCCAAATCAAAATGTCCCACAGGCTATTTAGGTTCTGAGATCTCATCGAATCTTTTGGCTTGTTTAGTCCTTCCATAAAACTTAACGACGGGTCTCCCAGTATTGAATCATCCCAAACATTTATTTCCTTACCGTTCTCTGGTATCTAGGTGAGGTGAGGTCTGAAGAGCTTAAGTTACTTTAGACACGGTTTGAATATAGGTAAACCTTTCTCCATAGTTATTGGGCGATCTAGGTATTTTTTCCTCGGGCCTTGGAAGTACTTCTTCCATATCTCTTTTTTTCTCCAAGAGGGTTTCCCCATAACAAGGTTCCAAAGAAGCTTGGATCCTAAGGCGAAGTTTTGGGAGTGAATGTCATTGAATTGGAGGCCAACTTCTAAAAAGGGCTTTGTTACTTTTTCCTAATTAATTGGATGTAATTTCCTCCCTTTTTGCTTCCCTCTTTCCCACAGGAACCTTTTGAAAAGTGCTTCGATTTTCTGGATTGTGGTGGAAGGGGTTAGTAACAAAGAAATTTGGTAGATATGGATGCTTTCCAACACTACTTTAATAAGGACCACTTTACCCGCAATGTTAAGCCAGTTTTCTCCCCACGAATTGATTCTTTCTTTTAAATTGTTGATCAATGGGAGCCATTGAGATGCCTTTGGATTTGTTATGAAAATTGGTGCTCCCAAGTATTTAAATGCATCCCAATTGGTACATCCTTCCATTCCCAGAACTCTTGATATCTCCAACATTTCCCTTGGAGAGATGTTCCAACCATAGATCTTTCTTTTTGGCAAGCTTACTTCACTTCCTGAGATCTCTTTGTAAACGTCGAGCTCCATTTTAAATTTCTTTGTTGTCTATACACTTTCTTCTCCTAGTAGCAATGTGTCATCCGCGGATTGGGCATGGTTAATGTATTTTACCCTTGGGGCTATTCTCAGGGCCAAGAGATTGTTTTGAATCTGGTCATAATCGAGTTGGAAGCTGAGCACTGAGGCTTTGTTAAGAACCAAGATAGATCTAAAAATATCTGAATACAATCACCACACAAGATATATGAAACCATATATAAAACCACAACTTTATTATATCAAACCCTTGAGGTAGGGAAACACCATACAATGGATCCTATTATGAAAGGCATCCTCTCCTATTCACTTGCCTCTTCGAGGGGGCATCGTCCTATTGAGTTACTGCTCCAAATACAATACTTCTCTTCATGTCTCATTACATTTCTTGAACCCCTTTATATAGTGCTACCATCACCTAAACACATTCTAGAGGAGGAATCTTCTAGAAGTAGAACCTTCTAAGAAGTCCTCTTACATTTATTATCCGTAATTACTCATTTATTATATCTAACTACCATAGTGGGCCTTGTTTAATAATATAGTGGACCTAGTCCACCTTACATTGAATGACCTCCACTATTATCACTATGGGCCCTTTGGACCCTCCCACTACATCTCTAGCTACCTTACATTCCATCCCCCTTATGAAAGCGTTGTCCTCAACGCTTGATGTACAACCATATACCAGAGTCCCATGGATAATTGTAAACCATAATGCTGAAGAAGACTGAAGAACCAAGGTCCCATGTAGAAAGGAAATCCACCATGTTGAAGTAGTCCAACCACCATTGTAATCTTGGCTCCCATGTCCAAGTGCTCATGTGAACTCCTCGTGGAATATTTTGGAATCCAATAACCAACTCCAAATGATGCTCCAAAGATTGACACCTATCATGTGGATCCAAATAAGAAGATCCATCCACATAGTGGAAAANGTAGATTGAACACTGGTAACTAGCTCCTGATGTGGGACATTGATGTTCTCTACAGAAGGTGGAGTAGAGTCATCAAATAAAATATGAAAGTGGTTTTCATCCCATAAATGACAACTATCCATATACCAATCATCACAATCAGCCTCAAAATCATACCAAGCATATATTTCTTGATTATATTCATCCCTCAGGCCCTTCATAAGAAATCTCTCTCGCATGTTATTCAGTGAATCTTAAATACTATGAAAACTATCATTGAGGCCATCTGTGAAGCTATTTGTGAGGATGTCTGTGAGGCCATGTACAAATGCATCCAATTTTTCATCCAATGTGTGAAACAATTGGGCTTTGAATTATTCAAGAATTTCTTTCAGGTTTTGAGAACAAATAGCCATCTAAGCATCCTATGAACTCACCCAATAAGTTACAACAGAAAATCATGGCTTTTTCTGGAAAAACCCTTAAAAACTGTTGAAGTTAAAATGCTCATAACTTCAGTTCCCGGACTTTGTTTTGGCTAATTGTTTTTTTTTAAATTGGGTGAAATTTTGAGAAGAACTCAGATCTATAATTTATTTGGTCAAATTTGGCATTTATATGCTACAGATATAAAAAAATTCTAGCTGTCATCCGTGGAAAAAATTCTGAAAATTTGCAGATTTTAAAACTTCAATATCTTGATTTCCCCGACCCCGTTTTGGATGATTTTTTTTTTTCAAATTGGGTGTTTTCTCAAAGGAACTCATATATACAACCCTTTTCAGCAAATTTCGCACATAAATATACCGAAAACTTCGAGAATGTCACGGCCCTATTTTTTTTTCTCCGAAACAAATGTGCAAAAAGAAAAAATATTTTCCCACAATGTCTGCCCAAGGAAAGTGATCTTGTACCACTTGTTAAGAACCAAGATATATCTACAAATATCTGATTACTATCACCGCACAAGATATATGAAACCATATAGAAAAACACAACTTTATTATATCAAACCCTTGAGGTAGGGCAACACCATACAATGGATCCTATTATGAAAGGGATCCTCTCCTGTTCACTTGCCTCTTCGAGGGGGCATCCTCCTATTGAGCTACTGCTCCAAATAAAATACTTCTCTTCATGTCTCATTACATTTCTTGAACCCATTTATATAGTGCTACCATCACCTAAGCACATTCTAGAGGAGGAATCTTCTAGAAGTAGAACCTTGTAAGAAGTCCTCTTACATTTATTACATCTAATTACCCATTTATTATGTCTAAGTACCATAGTGGGTCTTATTTAATAATATAGTGGAACCAATCCACCTTACATTGAATGACCTCCACTATTATCACTATGGGGCCTCTGGGCCCTCCCATTACCTCTCTAGCTACCTTACAGGCTTGAATTGCTTAGAGGAGCAGAGAGAGAGGAGAGCCTTGCCAAAGGCCTCTAGAAGCTTGAAATAACTTAGATGCTTGACCGTTTACTAGTGGTGTGATCTAGGGGGATCCAATGCAAGCTTTGATCCATTTTATAAATCCTCGAGAAANGAGCTTTATGATCATACCTTTGTATTTTCGTTGGATGCTTGAGTACAGGGCTTCCTAAACTAGGATTATGTTGTACACTATCTACCTTCCTTTAATGAACCTGTCTTGGTTCTCCGGGATGATTACAAGGAATTTTTTTTTAATTATGTTGGATATTATTTTTGCAAGGATCTTGTATCTTGTGTTGCATAGAGAGATTGGCTGAGATATTCGAAAATTTACTACTCCTTTTTCTTTCGGGATAATATCTAGGAAGGGGGTGGAATCATGAAGATGGGTTACA
Organism: Picea mariana; assembly: GCA_032191745.1. Lineage (NCBI taxonomy): Eukaryota > Viridiplantae > Streptophyta > Pinopsida > Pinales > Pinaceae > Picea > Picea mariana. Next base: position 387,126 of record JASDQU010100925.1, on the reverse strand, counting down.
CTTTTGCTTGTTTTATTCGAAAAAAAATTGTATTTTTACAAGTTCTTCAACTTCCGCCATACAAAAGTATTTTTTTTATTTAGAATTTCACTTTACAGTAAAAACAAAATTTGTGAATAATTTTGTTAGCTTTCCAATGACTATTTTTCAATTTTGTTTTATCAGGATTTGATATGTCACTTTGACAATTGTTTAACAATATGTTTCTTAAACATGAGAGGAATGATAATGTGAACTACTTTTTTCTACAACAATGTATCTATTACTAAATTTTTTTTTTAAGAAACAAAATATACTGCAACAATCTACAGACACTCTGTTTTACTATGACTATAATTTTGAATCTAACGGATGACTATTATAATTTCTATAATTTTTTTAAGTTGACCAAGCTGGAAACGTTGCAGATTTTAAACACATGTTTTTCTACACCTTGTATTTATCTTAATTTTTACTTAAAAATAAAATCTAAATATACCATTTTTAAAAGACTAGTTTAAGGATTATGAATATATTTTTTTCCAAATTTTTCACTGTATATTTTTAGAGATACCGATATTTAATTTCACCTAATCATAATGTCTGCTGAAAATATTATGTAGTGTTCTTTTTTAAATTAAATAAAATTAGATAAAAATAAAGAAAATTAAAACAAATTATAAGAATTGAAAGTAGATTCAATTTTGGAAATGCTGGTGTCATTTTTGAAACCAAATTCTCAGTATTTGTAGGAGTTCGCAGCCTCCGAAGTGCAGGTAATCTTGGGGTATTTCTCTAGTTTTTGTTTTCAGTCCCATTTTCATGTTTTCGGCCAAGGACGAGTTTGTTCCTCCTCCTATCTTGGTGTGAGATTTCCTAATTAGTTTTGTAAGGTATGCTTTTATAATATCCCAATAATTTTGATAAAATCTTGCTGTAAAGCCATCTAGTCCCGGTGCCTTATCTGGGCACATCTCGTCGAGGGCCTCTTTTATTTCTTGTTCGTTTACTTCCTTTACCAATTTGTTGTTGGCGACTTCTTGAATGATGTTTAGAACCAGAGAGAGTGGGTAGGATTTGGAGTCTATTTGGGTCATTTTAGTCTCCGTGTAAAGAGTTTCAAAGGCCTTTGTCCCAGCTACTTTTATTCCTTCAAAGTCTAAAATAATTTGATCTTGAACATGTATTTCATTGACTGTTTTGAACTGCTTTCTTACCTCATCTTGTTTTTGGAAGTAACTAGTGTTTTTGTCTCCTGCTTCTAGCCAAAGGCTTCTAGATTTCTATTTCCAGTAGACTTCCTCCTCCCTACAGGTTTGGTGCCATTTCCTTTGGAGATGGTCCTCTTGGTGCAGAGTTTCTTGAGTTATCTCCTGTTCTTCAATTTCTAGTTGGTGATTTTCGAGCTGCTTTTGGGCTTCTTGTCGTTTAGTAATTGGATTCTTTTGGGTTTTTGCCTAGGATTTGAGTGCTACATTGAGCCTCCTATGTTTTTCTTACCAAACAAAAAAGGTTGATCCTATAACTTTCTCATTCCAAATCTTGGTAACTAAGTCCTGGAATCCTTCATATTGTAGCCAGGCTGGGCTAAATATGAATGGGATAGGCCCAAGATTCCTGTCATGCGAAACCTCTAAGAAGATTGGCTTATGATCTGACACACTATGTGGGAGGATAGAAGTTGAGGGTGTGAGGCCCAAGAGCATAAAGGATATTTCGACTAAAAACATGTCTAGCCTGTCACCAATATGCCTCGATCCTACTCTCTTGTTTGACAATGTGTATTTCCCCTTAGTTGGTTTGGCATCCTCTAGCTCCCATTCTGACATGATTTCTTCTACCAATTCTCTTGTTGGGTCTCGCACAATGGAGCCACCTTTATTCTCGACCGTTGCTAGTGTTACATTGAGATCCCCCCCAATAATGATGTTTTCTAGGTTGTTTGAGAGTAGAAAATATTTGATCGAATCCCAATAGTTCCTTTTTTCATTCAACAAGACCAGGACATAGAGGTTGAATAGGATTACCAGGTGACCCCTTTCTTTTTGTAATAGAATAGTGTATATCGAGTGCATGCATGTTTCTGTTCTAATTAGGTCATACTTCATGGTGTTTCAAAGGGTTCTCAGACCTCCTAAGATGCCTCTTGTGCTTACTGCTATTCCTTGGCTTTTCTTCTAGAGGGATTTTGTTGCTTGGAGAAAGTCTTGTTCCTCTAACTTGGTCTCTTGGATTAGAAGGATCTCAGTCTTTGACATTTTGATTATATCCTTGAGGGATTCTTCCTTTATTCTATTGTCGAAACCCCTACAATTCCAAGAAGGCCAACCTCTAGATCCACTTCCACACAGATGTGCGCACACGAGTATTGGTCTTTGGGGTCTGCTCTGTTGATGTATTGCCCTAAACCATTTCCTATTGCTTGGAGGGAGCTGGGGTTCCATCCGTGGATCGAAGCAAGGCATTCAATAGTTCAAGTATAGCCCTTGAGTTCCCATCAAATATGGGCCATTCATGAGGATGAGGTCTTTGTCTTCCTGAGAGATGAATTTGAAGATGAAGAATCCTCTTCCCACCGCATAGTAGGTTATGATGTTCTTGATCAACGAACGCTAGTTCCTTTCGATCCAATTATATGTAGTTTTTGTTGACGGCCAAAGGCCCATGAATTTCCCTACCAATCCACGATCGAACAATGAGATTGCTACTCACATAGGAAGTTCTGGAGGTAATTCAATCTCAGGGATCGAGTCGAGATTCTTAACAAAGCTAGGGGGAGCATATTGGGGAAGCTTCTTGCCTTGGGTAGCCAAGAGCTTGTGGAAGGAGGCTTGAGTTGAAGGAGGGGGTGGGGGCTCCCCTCCTCCCGAGGCTGCTATAGTTGTAGCTAAGAAGCTTCAGATCTTGAACCCTAGGCAGTCCTCAGAGCAATGTTCCAAACAAAGAATGCGTCTGGGTGTAATGATCAGAATTTAAATATTGATTACAGATTAATTAATGTGATGTATCTCTTGTTATTATGTGGAATAATAAAAATTGTTTTGTGTGTGAGCTTAATACTTCTAATTCTCAATTGGTTAGTGCAACGACTTTAATTTCAAATGGGTTTTGCAGACCTCCAACAAGGTCCAGATTAACACACTTCCGAATTTGCACGAATAACCTTGACTCAAAAACACTTTTTGGACATTGCTTATGTCTCTAGAATTTGCTCAGTCCATAGTTCAATTATCAATTTGACCTAGATAAGTTGTCTTGAATATGACTTCTGCTTTGGGTTAAAGCACGCACAACAATTTTTTTAGCATTAATCGAGTTTTCCTAGGACCATATTCCACCTAAGGTTTTCTGAGATTCATCCTCCATTGAAAAGTTGAGGATCAGCCAAACTCTTGTCAATGGATGAAATTCTGGCATATAACCAAATGGATCAAAATTCTGGCATATAACCAATGATGGGGAGCTAGCACGAATGATGGGGAGCTAGCACGAACGAATCCTTCGGAGACGCGAAGCCTTCAAAATTTGTTCACCAAAAAGTTTCTATACAAAGCGGGAGCTTGGAGTTCCAAAACATGGGGAGAAAAGCGTTCTCTTCGATGACAAGATTCACCTTATCTTGATTGAGATGAATACAGAGGGATTCTTCATTCTTTGAAGGAAGTTTTTGTAGCCCCTAACCAGAGTCTTCTTTCTTTGAAGGAAGCTTTTGTAGCCCCTAACCGGAGAGAGCACTGGGCTACTTCCAAGCTCCTTGGTATGCCCTGAGCTTGCTTCCAACTAGTTATTCTAGGGAAATATTACTAGGAAAATAATTTGAATTCAAATAAAAACCTCCAACGGTTGCAAAAGGAAGAAAAACAAAACGGTTAAAACAAAAATAAGAATATAAAAGATTTGAAGGAAAAATCTATATATTGAATCAATCTATTGATACATATAAATACAATAAGGTTTCTTTTAAGATAAACAAATTAAAATTTTCATATAATCTATGGAGTTGAGCAAATATCTCAACCTCACACTATTCTATTACTTCTTAATTATAGAGAATCTATCTCACAACGAACTATCTAACAACCTTCTAATGTGTAGAATAATGTAGATATTGTTCTTTACATTACAAACATAATGTTGGCACACATGATTAAGACAAGTAGGAGTTACATATTCAATAATCTTCTCACACATGATTAAGACAAGTAGGAGCTACATATTCCAACACCCTCTAGCAACAAGTACAAGTCTTAATCTCCATCACTTGAGGTCTTGATATCTTCACTAATAGGATGTCTTCCATGTACATGGTTCATTCAACTTGTTGATGAACTTCCATGAATGTAAAATTCTCTAAATGCAAAACTCCACCTCCAATAGTCTAAAACCAATAACATGCTCCACCCCTAGTGCTAAAGAAATCCACTCTAGAGGCTATTACACTATACCGATAGGTTATCCAAATCATTATACATGTAAAATGGATAAGCATTCATATATAAGTCTTACAATCATATGTTCTTTACATTTTAGATAAGGTACATACATTACATAATCCACACATGTCATGTACACACTCAAATGTTTCAAGGACCACTACATAGAACATAACATTAAATCACATATTTTCTACAAACACAATGTGCTACTCACATTAATATATTCAACACATTATTCAACACACCACTTAAACTTTTACCTTCATTTTTTTTCCATCATTTGATCTTGTTTTCTTGCCATCTTCATTGCTCTATCAACACTATCGTCCACTCTCTTAAACCAAGATTCCATCACTATGGGCTTCATCTTCTTGTTGTATCTACAAAAAAATAATAAACTTGATCTGTTTCTTCCACTTGTACCTGTAAACGACAACTTATCATTGATGTCGATATAAATAGTAATACATATAAATAGATACATGGGTACATCCATTCTACTAACTTATGTCAAAATCCTTTTCACATACATGATTCATCAACACATCAAACTCTTTCTTAAACATAACTTGGTCCATCACTCTAACATTACTTCATCTCACATTCTCCCCCTTAGTAGAAGATTCTAGTTCTTCTACTCTACATCAAGCTAGCATACTAGTACAAGAGACACCTTTGTACCTACCCTAGTGGTTCATTCCACAACTTGATGCCACATCCTCTTTATCGATAAGAGAGATACACCTACATGATTACATGTGCTACCATACTAGTCCATGTAGGATTGACTCAAGAGGGCTTACAAAACACCATTCCCTATCCACCTAGTCTTGAATCAACAATGCTTACAGAACACCATTGCCTATTGTGCTACATGTATGTCTATGTCTGAGTAACAGGGCTTACAACAACCTTGGGAAATCAACTTTCCTATGGCTAAGATTACAACTTGGACCAAATCTTAGTCGGGTACAATCATCATGCACCCTATAGTTCTCAAAAACACACATGCATCATTAATTTAGGTACTATGATCATTCTCATCTCACCACCATCACTTATGATTTGCTTCTTCATCTCAACTTTGCCTTCTTTATCTTCTTTCTTCTCTCGATTTATTCACATATTAAGCAACTAAATCTTCATGTTCAAAACCTTGCATCTCCATACATTATGTCATTTTTTAGATTCACAAATTCTAACAAAATAACCCCATCCTCTCATTGAGTTAGCTACACTCAATACAAATAAAAATCCTCAACTCCAATACTTAAAACTTAAACATTTACCAATATTTTGAGAAAATGGGAGAGCAGAGTATATTACAAAAAAAACAATGCATAAATCCATATATTGAATCAATGTAATGATGCATATTAATACAACAAGCTTTCTCTTAATATAGAAAAACTACCTTGATCCTATAATCTATCTAGTTGAGCAAATATCTCAACCTCACACTAGTCTATATGACTTCATAGAATCTCTCACAACCAAATTTATAACAACCACATAATCTATAGAATCAAACCACTCATGTAGATATTATTCTCTACCTCACAAACATAATCTCCCCATACATCATTAATACAAGTAAGAATTACATATTCCAACATTTTTCCTTTAGAAATCTTTCTTATTGAAAAGACAGATCCTCTATTTAGAACAAATCCTATAACTTAAGTATTCAAAAATAAAGTAGTATTTTTGAAGGGAGAAAAATGTTCAGCTACTCAATCTTGAAGATGAATAATTCACTGCGCAAGGCCTACTCATAAAAAACATTTGCATGGTGAGTGTCCTCCTAACGGAGCTGGACCTTAATTCCTTAGACCCAATATTCCTTCACACCAACGAAATTATATTCCTTTCTACCTTGAATATTGACGATGTTAGGCCTTGAGTTTGTGATGGTCAATTCTTGGGGGAGGTTGGCCTCATTATGTTGTTGTTTCTGAGTGCATGTGCCTTGGATTTTGTGAGACACATGGGAACTCTTGGCCATGGTACTATAAGTTTAAGCAAGCACTTCACTTTTTAGACTAACATGTTGGCTTAGTTAAATAGTGCATGGCCTTTAAAGATTTGCTTTAACTTTCAAGTCACAAATTTATTTATGGGGAAAAGTTGATCCAATTAAGCTCTTGTTTATGGATGTGTACCCATTGTTGTTCTGCACTTAGAATCTCTAATTAATATATTATAAGTTTGTTGTTGTGAAACACTTCAAAAATTTAGGCCATAGTACTATAAAGCTTAGCCTACACTTCACTTTTTAGAGATGAAATATTAGTTTAGTTGATTATTATACAACTTTTAAAACTCTTATTTAAATTTCAAAGTCACAAGAACTTGAAAAAATAAAGCAAACTACAAAATCCCCCAACTAAGAGACCTTCGAACCTTTTGAAGAGAAACATTAGATTCTATCAAATGTTTTGAGGAGAAACACTAGATTCTATCATATGGGTATGAGAACCGTCATAAATAGCCATAACCCTCAAATTTTGCAACACCCATCCTCGAATATCCTTAGAATTGTTAGTAACTTGTATATAATTTTAAGATTTTTCAAATTTTTAATATGTATAAATAAATAAATTGAATTGGATTGTAGTAGTCTAACTAAGTACTATTTAAAAATAAATTGTTTTTAAAAACAAATTATTTTTATTTAGTTAAAATTTTATTTTTCCAAATTTAAGATTATAAAGTAATGATTTAAGATCTAAAAGTATTTGGCTCGCAATAATGAAAATATACATCCTTAAAAACAATAAAACTAGATAAATAGATTTTATTTTGAAAATGTATCGATAAAATATAAAATTAAAATAATTCTATGTTATATAAAAATTTTCATACTCTTAAAAAATAATAAAATAAAAACCTTTTTTTAAAATAAGTAAACCATATTACATAACAATAAAAATACAAAATAGCAATAAAAATGTAAAAGAGAGTAAACTGCTTAACATATATTTAGAGAGACAAATAAAGATACACGAGAGTTCTTAAAAAACAATGAACATCTATTACATGTGGTATAGTTTTGGCGCTCCGCTCTCCTCCAGGAAACATCTTCGAGTCGAGTCTATTATCTACGTATTAACAATGAAACCTAAATCCCTCTCATTCATCTATTACATGAATTTCAGTACTGTGTAACAATACCTATAAGCTACAATCACTTAGCGACTTTAAGTTGCAGTTAGGTATTTCAACGCATCATTTTAACACATGTTTTGGCAACATGTTTCAACAAATAATAAAAAGTTATTATAATCAAAGAATTTAATTAAATTATTCATCATCTTACACAAAGATCAATACTTGGTTCTACAACAATTTTTAGGTATTTCATCATAGTGTAAAATAACTTGAAATAGAAAAATTATAACAACAAATTAAAAACTCATGTTACAGCAATAAAATAATTTCATTGAATCCTTTTCTACAAAAATAAATCCAAGCAGTATTATTGTACTAAATCTAAATAACATTCTACAGTAAAACACTGCACAACATAAAGATTTATTTCAAATTTTCACACAGTAAATAAAGTACTCATAATACAAGAAAATAAATTATACTGTAACAAATATTAACATTATTAAGTCAAATTTAGTTTTTCCAAAACATTGATAACTCATTGCCCCTTTAAAATTGGATCAACCAAAAATGAAAAGGTGGTATCTCTTCAAAATTTATGGACAGTGGTATCTTTTCAAAATTTGATCGGCTGAGATAAGCCGTTGAGATAGGCGGTCTACGGTGGAATGATTAATTTTCTGTCAACACAATTCAAACATTAACCAATCCTTGATATCTCTTTTAATCTTTTGTTTAAAGAAGGAACAACAATGTTTATGCCGTTCTCAAAAGTTTGAATCTCGCGTAATCATTTTGATATCAAAACCGACGGTGATTAACACTTGCATTCGGAATTTCCCGTAATTCGTTCTGATATCAAACTTTGGAACTATGCTTTTCGGAATCAAAAGAACCTTCACACATGATTATAAAGGAAGATACGTATACTTTCGAGCTGTCAATATAGCTTATTTCTATATATTTTAAATATGTCGTTTATTTATATATATTTAAAAATAAATATCAAATCTAATAATTGTATCAATGTCTATATAAAAGAATCCTTCCCTGTGACACAGTAATGAAATCGATTTATGCGTCATGAAAAGAGTCATTAGAACGTGAATTCACGCTTGCTACTCGTGTGTTCTGATATATTAATCATATCTCTTTATTTTTTGTCATGTGAATTAGACTTTGTATTTAGCTTTGTAGGAAACAGTGTTTCAATATTTTGAGTTCTAGTGTTTTAGTAAAGATAAATGATATTTACCACAATTAAATTAATAGTTAATAATATGTTTTTTCCATTATGTAAATATGTAAATTGGATAGTAAATAGTATGGTATATAAAAACAAAATAATATATATTAATTATTTTTGTTGGAAATTGTAATTACAAGTGGGTGAGATTTTAAGGTTTCCATTGATTTTGTTATAGTTGTTTCACAATATGTAACTGCAAAGTCACACACTTACTCAAAAGTGAGTTGGGAAGCATAAAGTTATAAATAAAGCGGATATCTATCTTCTCGGGTTGAGTTAAGTGGTTGAAGAGTCATTCGAGTTAATGGCAGTCTTTATCGTTATGTATGTCTTAGCTTCTATAGGAAGCCTAAGTCAATGTCTATATAAGTCGGACTCTTTTAGTTAGTTGATGATGTAGAAGAGAATGTTGAAGAGAAGCATTTGATGCGTAGAGAAGAAATAGAGAGGTAGAGTGAACCAACAACAGTTCAAGAGTTGACAGAAGAAGTCATTGGAGCCGGAGATCATCTCTCTCATTGTATTTTTTATTCGCGCACAGCGCCAAAGTTTATTAATATCAAGTTTTGTGTATTAACAAGTTTCTGTCTTATTTCCGAGTTTGTGTGCCAAACATAGCATTGTGTTAATTCTACATTTATAAATCATTTCGCTAAGTGTGTGTATTCAAAGTGCGTGACAAACTGAACAGTTAGTCTTGAGAACTATGTCATGTAGCCTGTTTCATACACAATATTTTAAACTGTGTTGCGTAGAATAGAATGCACACACCATCGACGCACGTAGTCGATCCCAAGAATTGGTATCAGAGAAGGTTCTATCAAAACAAGTTTGTTAGAGCAGAAACTCCGTTGAAAGTGAAATATGACTGAAACCTCAAATCTGCAACCTCCCACTTTTACAGGGAAAAAATATGAGATGTTGTCCCTGACCATGAAGGCTTTATTCTGAGGTCAATTTGTATAGGAAACAATCAAGAATGGCTATGTGGAACTAGTAGATCAAGCAACATACATTTCTCTCACACAAGCTGAGAAATATGTCTTGAAAGATCAAAGAAAGAAGGATGGAAAGGCGTTTTACATACATCAAGTCATGCATGAGAGTACACTTCCAAGAGTTGTATCAGCAAATCAAGACAAGGAAGCATGGGACACATTACAAACTTCTTATCAGGGTATGGACAAAGTAAAGACTACAAAACTGCAGATTCATAGAAGAGATTTTGAAACCATGTCAATGAAAGACTTAGACACAATAGATTCATTCTACACACATGTCATTGGATTTATAAATCAGTTTAAGTCTCAAGGTTAAACCATAGAAGAAAAAAACATTGTTGAGAAGGTACATAGGTGTCTTCCTCTTTAATTTGATACCCTTGTTGTGACTCTAGAAGAGAGAAGAGACTTGAGTCAATTCAGTATAGATGAACTGTAAGATTCCCTCATCAATCATGAATACATATTGAATAGATCAAATATGTCATTGGAGAATGCATTTTCCATGCAGTCATCTATAAGTTGTGGAAGATGAAGGGGGAGAGATAACTCTAGAGGTAGAGGAAGAAGTCCTGACAGAAGTGGATGTAGTAGCAATCCTAGAAATACTAGTGGAAGAGGTCAAAACCCAAGTACCGTCCAGTCAAGTTGTTAAAGAAATGACAAATCAAAGGGCCAATTCCATTACTATAAAAAGTATGAACATTATGCATATCAGTGCAGAAAGAGACAGTATAATCAGAACAAGCAAAGTCAAGATTAGTTACACAATGCAAATAACCAATCTCTCCCTATGTTCATGGAATGCGTTGTAGCTATACCTAGCGCAGTAGAAATGCCTAATATAGTGTCACCAGTTGAATGCAATGTTTCTCAAGAAATTCCATGTGACATATGGTACTTAGTTTATGGTTGCAGTAACTACATGAAAGGTAACATAGAACTGTTTTCTAGTTTGAATGAGTCAACCCAAACCAAGTTTACACTTGGAACATATATCCAAGTCACTATCTTAGGCAAAGTCAGTATAAACATTTTAAAGAGACAAGGAGAACAAAAAGTTATGTATGATGTTTATTATGTTTCTTGTCTGAAGCATGATTTGATGAGTCCAGAGAAACTCTTACAAAAAGGATACAAAATGTACAAGGAAGAGGATCACTGTGTGATCATGGATAAATGCCAAAGCAATCTTCTTATTGCAAAAATCCACATGAAAGGTAACAAGATGTTCCCATCGACATTAAATCCAACCAAGAAGAAGAACACAATGCAAAATGTTGATAAAGGAAAAAGTGTGCACTCAGACACTACAGTTACAACAGAAAGTGCACACAGTTCCAATGAAGAAATTAGTGTGCATGGTATCAAGAAAGGAGAAAATGGCAGAGAGATGAAAACAACATTCCAATATGAAATACATGATGATTCCTAGTTATGGCATTTCAGATTTGAACATTTGAACTTTCAATGTCTAAATTTGCTACACACAAAAGATATGGTAAAAGGTTTGCCATTGATTGAAAAACCAGAAAAGATATCTGAAGGTTGCATATTTGGGAAGCAACATAGAGAATCATTTCCAGTTGGTAAGTCTTACAGAGAAAAATCTACACTGGAAATAGTACACTTAGACATTTGTGGACCAATGAAAACTCTGTCAATAGGAGGATGTACTTATTTTCTAACATTCATTGATGATTTCTCAAGAAAGACATGGATTTATTTCCTAAAGCATAAATTTGATGCATTGGGTTGTTTTCAACGGTTTAAATCACTTGTGGAGAAACATAGTGGGTTTTACATCAAGTGTCTAAGAATGAAAATAGGAGGAGAATACTTTTCAAGAGAATTTCAAAACTTTTGTAAAGTTCAAGGCATCTACAGGCAATTTACCACGTGATACATACCAAAACAAAATGGTGTCGCAAAAGGAAAGAACAAAACCATCATGGAAATGGCATGCAGTATGTTGACAACCAAACATTTTTCAAATGAATATTGGGCTGAGGAAGTAGAAACTACAATATACATCTTCAACATGTTTCCAACAAAGAGTATGAAGAATATAGTTCCTCACGAAGCATGGACAGGCTCAAAGCATAATGTAGCACATTTAATTTTTTTTGGCTATGTCGCATAGGCACATGTTCCAGATTAACTAAGAATGAAGTTGGACAACAAAGGACAAAAATGTATATTTTTGGGGTATTTTAAAGAAACAAAAGGATACAAGTTGTATGACCCTGTCACAAGAAAAGTCATAATCAGCTGCAATGTTCAGTTCATGGAGAATGAGGCATAGGATGGAACCATAACAAAGACAATACAAATTATTGGAGGAATGGAGCATGATGATATAGAAGATGAAGTGGTTCAAAAATCATGCATAGGTTAGTGCCCAGTCCCATCTACACCTGGCATTGTGATGCAATTTACCAAGTAGAATACTCCAGTAAGAACAATAGGTGTGAAGTCTACACCTAGAGCGCAACAAACACCAACAAGAAGTACAAATAGTTCTACATCTCTAGATCCAACTTTAGCAACTTTGTTACCAAGAAAGACAAGAAGTCTGTGTGACATCTATAATGAAGACACAACAAATTCATTTTCAGTTTTTGCTTAGTTTTCACAAATAGATGATCCAGTAACCTATGAAGAAGTTGTCAAGGAGGACGTGGGCACAAGCCATGGATGAAGAAATTAGATGCATAGAGAACAATAAAACTTGTAATTTGATTGATGTACCTAAAAAAAAGGATGTTATAAGCGTCAAGTGGATTTATAAAACCAAGCAAGATGCCGAAGGAAATGTACAAAAGTACAAGGCAAGGTTAGTTGCAAGAGGATTTACACAAACTCCTGGAATTGATTACAATGAAACATTTGCACCAGTGGTGCACATGGACACAATCAGAACCATGTTAGCTATTGTCGCACAATACAAATGGCCAGTTTATCAAATGGATGTAAAGTGAGCATTCTTGAATGTAAAACTAGAAGAAGAAGTATATGTGGAACCACCACAAGGTTATGAGGTTCTAGGATAAGAAGACAAAGCATACAAATTGAAGAAATCACTGTATGGATTAAAGCAAGCTCCGAGAGCTTGGTACAGTTGCATTGATTCCCATCTCAAACAGAATGAATTTCAGAGAAGTGAAAATGAACCAACACTATACATCAAATCAAATCAACAAGGTAATGTGTTAATTGTTTGTTTATATGTGGATGATTTGATATTTACAGGTGATTTTGGCATAGAAGAATTCAAGAGAGTCATGAAGGATGAACTTGAAATGACTTATTTGGGGCTTATGAGATATTTTATGGGAATAGAAGTGCACCAGTCCAAAACTGGCATAGTTGTCTCATAGTCCAAGTATGCGTATGAAATATTGAAAAAATTCAATATGGTGAATTAAAAATGAGTAAAAACACCTATCATAACAATATTGAAGCTATGTAAGGAAGATAAAGGGTCCAAAGTGGATCTCACACAGTTTAAAAGAATGGTAGGCACTCTTATGTATCTAAAAACAAAAATACCTCACATTATGTATGGAGTGAGTCTAATTTCTAGGTTCATGGAAACTCCAAAATAATAACATTGGAAGGAAGGAAAAAGAATCTTGAGATATGTGAATGGAACAAAAAAATTCGGCATTAAGTACGCCACTTCAAAATATTACAGACTCACTGGATAAGTGATTGTGAAGGCAACATTGATGACAGGAAAAATACCTCTCGGTACACATTTTATTTTGGAACAGGTATGGTATCATGGGAATCAAGGAAGAAACTCATAGTGACACTTTCTTCAACAGAAGCAGAGTATGTCGCACCTCCAAGCGCAACTTGTCAATTAGTATGGATGGGAAGGATGTTAAAATATTTGTTTCAGGAACAGCAGGAACCAACAAAAATATTATGTGACAACAATTTAGCCCGTCATGTTATCAAAGAATCGTGTGTTTCACAAGAAAACCAAGCACATTGATACAAGGTATCATTTCATCAGAGAATTGGTGAATAACAAAGAGATCTATTTACATACATTTTTACAAAGGGTTTAGCAAGAGATGCATTTCAGTATCTGTGCAATAATCTGGGAGTTCTGGGAGTTGCACAGTAACAAATGGGTTACAATAAAATGAAAACTCAAATTTTTTATGTCATTTTATTTTGTAAACCCACCAACTTATAATTAAGGGGGAGTGTTGGAAATTGTAATTACAGGTCAGTGAGATCTTCATGTCTCCACCAACTTGTCTGTAAGTCATTTTGTCAGTAGCTTCACTCGAAATGTTAGTCAGACTATCTTGAAAATTTACACACTTACTCAAAATTCATTCGGCAGCTATAAATGGAGCCCTTCTCTATCTTCTAGGGTTTAATTAAGTGGTTGAATAGTCATTTGAATTAATGAAAGTCTTTATTTTTGAGTCAGTCTTAGCTTTTGTAGGAAGTCTAAGTCATTGTCTATATAAGTCCGAGTCTTTTAGTTAGTCGATGATGTAGAAGAGGATGTTGAAGAGAAATGGTTGATGCATAGAAGAAACAAAGAGGTAGAGAGAACCAACAATAGTTGACAAAATAAGTCATTGGAACCGAAGCTCATCTTTCTCATTGTATTGACAATTTTATTAATATCAATTTTTGTGTATTGACAAGTTTCTATCTTATTTCTGAGTTTATGTGCCAAGTATATCACTATGTTAATTCCTCATTTACAAATCATTTCATTAAGTGTGTGTATTCATAGTGTGCAACAAAGTAAGCATATGTATACCGGTGACTGGTCTTGAGAACTCTGTTGCGTAGCCTATTTGGTATGCAGTATTTTAAAACGCTGCAGTTGAAACAAAATATGATATCGATTCCCTGAATTCCTATGGTCTATCAATTGAAAATGGAGCGGAATGTTTTTTACATGACACCATGTTATAAAGTATATTTACATGTTATATTGAACGGTTCTTTCCTTCTGGTTAAAGGGTTGCTTTTATGGTTTGACTCTTTTCCCAAAACATGGTTAAAAAATCCTTAATGGCTCTTTTATAGGAGAGGTTATTTCCCATCATTCAAAAGCCATTAGAATGTAAATTTGCATGTTCCAAGACGAATATGAGTATTAATTCGTTTCTAGTATTACAAAATGATACTAAGTTGTATTGTTTTCATCCAATGAGAATTAAATGCAGTCGGATCACCTGTGTCAAATTTTATCGAATGCAAAGACAAATGGACTCTAAGGTGAGAATCAGATTGGGATGTGATAGCATACTACACTTTGCTTACTCATAGCCTTTAAAAACACTAGGTTAGGGTTAATAATAATTGTCACTAGAAGACATCGACAACTGACTTCATTTTTTTCATCACGTGGTGGGTATCGACATGCTTCTTGCAATTTGGGATGTGCATTTTTGCAAACTAGGATGGAATTAATAATAATTTTCACTAGAAGACATGGACCACTGACTTCATTCTTTTTCATCACGTGGCTGCTATCATCATGCTTCTTCCAAATTGGGATGGTCATTTTTGCAAACTAGGATGGGTTGTGTGAAGGCTAGTAATAACCAACTTACGAGCTTGTTGAATAGTATTAAATACTATTGCAGGTGGTATATACATGATTCAACATATATATCAAAATATATTATAATATATATACTAAGGTGATCCTAAAATGTATATACCATATATTGTGCAACATACTGATTATTACTCATGCCTCAAAGCGAACTCTACATGTTGAAAGTTGTACATTTGAACACAATTGCAATTTTTTTATCAATAATAATTATAATCCGTCTCTGGATGGAACACAAATCAATGAACTGAGTGTTAGATTAAAAATGAAGAAAACAACAGAAATATAATGGAAATAATGGAATCAATCAAGAAACCATGATGAACGGAGATAACTAAACAATGGCAGAAAAGGCACTTCTGTAAATAATCATGCACATAGATGTACATATATAATACAAGAGACCATAAATTTCATGTAACTATATAAAAGTTAGGTTAACTTAACTAACCAACTAACTTATCATTAGTGTTTTAACATCCCCCCTTAATCATAAGTTCGTTCTTGCTTGAAAAACTACCACTACTTGACAATCACATGTGTCAAGCGAATATTTAAAGGGCTGATTGAAGATGCTCTTTGAACTCTGAAAAAGTAGCAGAAGCTGATGTCTTCTACTAAATTGGTGGTTTAAGGTTGACCACAAACTCATCTGGTGGTTTCAGGATGACTAAAAACCAATCTGGTGGTTTCGGGATGACCAGAAACCGAATGTCTAGTAGAAGCTGATGTATTCTACCAAATGGCATGGTTTTAAGCTGACCATAAACTAACAAGAGCTCAAGGCTCAAAAATAAGAAAATGTAACAAGCACAACTTCATGTCTTCTATTTAATTGGAAGTTTTAAGCTAACCACAAACCATATCAACAACAATATGTTCAGGAACAAGACTGCATGTCAAGAACTAGGCTGCATACTTGATCATATATTCCTAAGCTCTAAATCAAACTTGGAACCTAACTCAAAATCAAACTTGGAACCTGACTCAATTAGATTTCCCCCCTCTCAAGGACAAGTGGTTCCAATTCCCTTGACTATCATTCGCAAGTATGGCCAAGAAGAGATCCAACACATCAAACTATCTTTCAACGGAGTCTGAAGACTCGATCTTCAACTCAAAAGACTACATCAACTAGGCCACTATCATACCCTAAATCATCAAATCTTGAAAAACATTCATGTCCATCAGCTGTAGAAATATCTCCAATCAAGTACGACTGTACTTGTGTATAAATTCGATGATAAGACTGCTCCAATAAATTGTCTTCCAAACGCCAACGCGAATTCCCTAACCATTCAAAATCAAGGTGTTTCCTCTTGCGCTTTTGGCACCTTACTGAGGGGTGATTTGCCTTCCCACAAAATTTGCATGGATGAAGATCAGAACAATTTGACTTATCATGGCCAACCCAATGACAGTGTTTTCACTGTATGGGTTCTTTATCCGATTGATTATCATGATCTGGAACAACATCATCATCAAAAATATCCTGTATCTGTTCCTTAGCAATATACTCTGTTGTCTTATCATCATTCAAAAAACCTCCACTCACAAAGCAAACATGTTTGCAATAATTAGGAAAATGAAAAATGTTGTTAGCATCATTTTCATATCCTAGTCCATATCGATTTCGTTTAAAGCGTAATTCTTCCCATGGTCGAACAATACATTTATCCGCAACTTTTTCTGACATAGGGACTTCATCTAACTGATCTTCATCTTTTTTATTGTCATCACTAGTCAATTGAATGTCTTCATTGTTTTTATCCTTGATGCCATTTTGGTTGTTGTAATCACATTGTTGGTGTCGAAACAAACTTAACTCATCAGACAACAACTTGTTTTGATGTTTGAACATATCAATCTTCTTGTGTGTTACTTGCAAACAAGTAATCATTGTACTAAGAGTGCACTTGTTTATTGCAATTGTAGATTCTGTAGTTGAGTTAATTAATGTGTGCAATATTGTAAATAGTTCTTCAATTCTTGCCATTATGCAAAATATGGAAGAGAGATGCTTGTATGTTGATGCCACAAAATTCAATTTTGTATCCTGCTGGAGCAATCGTTCGGTGCATAAATGTGCCAAAAACTACAGGATAATACTTAGACACACACAAAGATCCTAGGATAAACCCCCTTATTCAATTTTGGGTGGATCTACAATTAACACCAAATACAATTTGTTGAACCCTTTTTTTTTTACAAATACCTTATAACTCTATTACAAAAATCATACTCACAAAGTCTCTTAACAATAATTCTTATAACCCCTCTATGAAAAGAAGCCCTTATAACTTCATATACATTTAATTATAATGAAAAAAACTCTTCCATACAAATTTTCAATCTTCTTATCCTTTATACTTCATATAATAAATTCTTTATAAACCCTCTCACACCAAGCCTTTTAAATTTACCTTTTGTAAAAAGAGATATTTAAAAATTGATATTGCTTCATTCCAAAAAATCAAAATATCCCACTACCACAAAGAAATCCTCCATCAACAGATTTTCGTATTTTTAATTTTACACCAAAAATATTAAAACTTCCTTTAAAATAAACACTTTTTATAAGCACCCTCCATTAAAATTATAAACACTTTTTATAAGCACCCTCCATTAAAATTAAAATAAGATGTTTTTCCAGCCCTTCTCTTATAAATAAATAATCATTTCTAATTCCTCAAACCTATATTCATGGGATTGTCATTTCTCCAATAGCCATGAGCAACGCTTCATTTAAAATAAGATATATATAACTTGTGCAGATTATTTTCTTTAGTACGGACAGTTAGAATACTCTTTCAGTCACCTGCACTTCTTTGGATTGCAAATCCGTGCCTTTAAACATATTTTAAATCGGGATCAGTGGCCAGTGCGTGTGTTGTTACTCCCCATTTCAACATCGATCACAGATTTGGATTTGAAGGATTTGTTCTATCGCCCACTAAATCCACGCCACACCATCCATAAATTAAATGGCTCAAATAAACACAGGAATGAATTCAATGTTTACTGGAACCAACAACCTCAAGCTTGATAATCTCGGTTTTCCAAACAATTGAAGGATTAATTTCCTCTTCAATGCATCTCTCGGCCTAATTTCATACGTTCTTGGACGTCTCTCATAGGCTCTTGGACATTACACAGAACCGAGCCTTCTTTCCTCCACGCAAACAAACGATTCTCCACGCACATAGACTGTCTCTTTTCAACGTTCTTCACCGGGCTTACGTGCGGCCTTCTCATGGTTTCTTTCATCTCCACGCTTCCTCCATTCACAATCTCACAATCACTAACATCATAAATGGGTATAAATGGGCTCTGATAAATCATCAGGCTTCTAAGATCATCTACATGTTCTGATATCATTGTTAGATTCAAAATGAAGAAAATAACAGAAATATAATGGAAATAATAGAAGCAATCAAGAAACTATGATGAACTGAGATAACTAGATAATGGTAGAAAAGGCATATTTTATTCATCAATGCTTTTGTAAATAATCATGTACATAGATGTATAACAATTAAGTTAACTTAACTTAACTAACCAACTAACTTATGATTAGTGTTTTAACACTGAACCCATTATCAATAAATCAAAACCTGTGTGAATCTCTTTTGAAAAGTTTAATATTCCATGATAATATTATTTGAGTTATTCAAAATGGATTAAAATTTTTTATTTTAATTTAAATTTGAAAATAAGTTATAGAAAATAAGCTTAAGTTTTAAGATTTTTTTTTTTATGTTTTTTTTTTTTTTATGAGTTTTGTTTAGAAATTTGGAAAGATGAATGGAGTTAAATTACATATTCCACATATACTGTGGGTTTTTTTAGGATGTTAAATGGATTTATAATGAATAAACAATGTTAAGTAAAAATTTAACTAATAAATCTTTTAAAAACTTGGAAAATTTAAACATACTTGTACAAAATTTTTAATCTTTTAACTTGATAAAACTAAATAATTTTTATCAAACAATTGATCTAAATAAATAATTAAATGTTTCTTGTATTATTTAAGTACACCTTATTCCTAACAGTACCATGCCAGCTATCCAACCTTGTTTAAATATGAATCAAGAACGTGAAAATTGAAACGTTATTTCAAGAAAAATCATTCATAAAACCATTAGTGTTGTTATTAAAAAGTGAAAATTTGAACTTTATCTTTTATACATATAATAAAATTTGGATTTTTAATTTTCGAACATAAAAGGGTTAAATTTATAAATAAAAAATTAAACTCGGAGCTATATCAACTTATAAAAATGAAAATTAAAGATTATATATAACAACTTATAGAAATGAAAATTAAAGATTATATAGAGAGCTCATGATCGAAAATTAACGACCGTTTGTATCTTTCATATATAAATATATACACAAATGCATAACCTATCATTTTGCGCCCAAAGCAACATTCAAATGAAACTTGTATAAATATGATACGCTGTTTTATTTTATGTTTTTCCTAATTTCTTTCTCGAAAATATTGATCGAAATTAGTAAAAGTGTGCAATATAGCCATTCCATATTATAATATATTGAGGGAACTGGAGACTTCCATACTGATAAATGGCTGTTTATATTTGACATTCCTCCTGCACTACTCTTCACGCTTAAATTCCTCTCATGCAGATATCACAATGGATGATATTTATAGATAGATACATCTACGGTATTATTTTACAATGCAAACACGGGACTCTACTGGGTTTTGGGATAATACTGCGTATGAACCACTGCACCTGGCCGTCGTTAACGAACATTGCACCTGGACATTCTTGCACAACCAGACATTCTATTACGTGGGTCTCGCCGTCTCAGCAATAGTAGCGTGCGAAGAGTAGAGTTTTTCCAGTGGAAACCGTTTAAGCCAATAAGACTTGTGATTTGTGGCTGGTTGTCCGGAATATAATTCAAACGATCTAACGTACCATCGATATAAATTATGTGGTAGACTAAATCTATGTGCCGTGTCCAGCTAATCTAGTGAAAAATTGGTATGCTCGATTCACTTTATTAGTGACCTAATGTCCCAAAATATGAACTTATGTCTATTTAACAATTCACTTGTTCGAATTCCACATGTTAGATAATTTTAGTGGAGTCTTATCAACAGAGATTCATTTTTTATTTTTTATATATTTATTTTTGTTAAGAAAGAGATTTTATATTATAAAAGGAGGGCTGTAGGTAGGAGATGGAATTTACATGAAGAAATCGATCTGGAAATAGATTCAACAGCGAGTCTATTTTCTACTTACACCATATTGATTGAGACTAAACCTGACTTCCACTTATTTTCACTAGCTGCTACTGTAAGACTACACTCGACTTCCACTTATTTTCACTCGCCGTTACTCTAATATACTATTGTAGTTGACAAATAGATATGAAAAACATTCAAAATTTAAGAGTGTGCACTAGTAAATGTTTAATGAGATATAGCTTTCAATATTAATTTGGCTTTCTTGGCTTACATATGTCCTTCCTTCACTTGATGTAAAAGAAAGGAATTTTCTTTAAAGAGTGGGCCAATACTTTGATTAGGGTTAGGAGGGTTATTAATTTGGCATTACAAGGATTTTCTTTGCTGATTAAAACTTTGATTATAAATAACTAGTCACCCAGCACAACTAGTTTTCTTATTCCATTCTTCTTAGCCAAGTTAAGCCCACGCCACAATGAGGCCACGCCACAATGTGTAGGCTTCTGCCAAGTTATTAAACACTTCCCCAATCCCCAAGCATATCTAACAATTTCATTCCCTATAGGATCATGGATTATCCCCACCCAAGGCACATGAAGAAGCACCATCAAAAAAGAGAAAGTGAACTTTTTGTTGTGATTTTCAATTTAGAAAATTCCCTATAGGATCATGGATTATCCCCATCTCAGAAACATGGGGTTATTTGAAGAAGCACCATCGAAAAAGAGAAAGTGAACTTTTTGTTGTGATTTCCAATTTACAAACTCCATGGCTTGTAATCTGATTGTGTAGCTTTTGCTAGCTGCCTTTTCGGAGAGCATTCTTAGTGAGAAATAAGAAACCATGTTTAATCTTCTATCCTGGGCCTCTTCAACCCTTCCATTCCTTGATCCAATAAAAAAAATTATGGATCAATGTTTTAACTTAAAAATGGAGATAGCTTTGATTTTTTTTTTTATTCTTGGCTAGCCAAACTTTCTAGCAAATGAACTTTGGTAGCTCATCCAATATTTCAGTGAAGTCGGACTTGTCTTTTATCGTCCCATAATACCTCTTTCTCCATCCAATGAAGAAAATGAGACAGTTATGGGGATGCTCCATTCTATTGCTCAATGGAGAACAAATCCCCAAACTTCTTTCGAGAATTTTATGAAAAGGTTGTTCATTGGTTCCTCCTCTCCTCGCACAAAGCACACCAAGATGGCCCCCTCTTTTTAATATTTTCCGCGTCCAAAAAGATGTTTATTTTGTAGAATCATGAGAAGAAAATTAGAGTAAAAAGAACAACAAACAATATGAGGATTGAATCAAAATATAAATATCTCTGTGTTTGAGATTCTTTCTTGCCATTCCTTCTCTATGTTTTTATTGAACAACTAATACATTCATATATAGCCTTCACTAACCCTAATTTTAGTCTAATCAAAGTTTGTTGACAACGTAACAACCAACATTTAAAATAATAGAAATTAAGCATTATGTTCAAGAGTCCCCTTAATGCTTAATGACGTTATTCCAAGCATCTTGCTCATGTAATGAAATGTAGTGTAGCTAGAGAGATAATGGGGGGTCTAAGGGTCCATAGTTACAATAGTGGAGTCCATTCAATGTAAGGTTGACTAGATCGACTATATTATTAAATAAGGATATATTAGTGTGAACATAATAAATGTAAGATGACTTATTAGAAGGTTCCTCCTATAGAATGTTGTTAGGTAGTTGGTAGCACTATATAAACGGGTTCAAACAATGTAATGGGGAGTTAAGAAGAAAGTATCATATTTGGAGCAGTAACTCATTAGGAGGTTTCCCCCTCGAAGAGACAAGTGAAGAGGAGAGGATCCCTTTCGTAATAACATCTATTATATGGTGTTAGCCTACCTAAGGGTTTCTATAATAATAAATGTGTTTTTTTCTATATCGTTCTCTGAATCTTTGTGGTGATTTTATTATTAATATCTTTGGTACTTAACAAGTGGTATTAGAACTCTTTCTTCGACCACAAAAAGGGGAAATTAATTTTTTCTCTATTTTTACACATTTTTCAGGAAGAACAAAGATGGGTGCAACACACCAGACAATTCATGTAGATTTATGTGTGGAAATTGAAGAAAGAGATTGTATATCTGAGTTCCTCTCGAAAAAAAGACAATTTAAAAAAAAAGTGTTTGAGTCCGGGAAGTGAAGTGACCCTCATTTTAAAATATGCTAATTTTCAAGGTTTTTCCATAGATGAGTGCACATGTTTGTTGATTTCTATAGCACATGTGGCCAAATTTTACCAAGGCAATTACATATCTAAATTCCTCTATTAAAACTAGCCCATTTGAAAAAAAAAATCATTCGAATCATAGCTCCTACTCTGAGAGTGAAGATATCACTCATTTAAAATCAACCTTTTTCTAGGGTCTTCGTGTTGGCAGTGAGACTGCCTCATATTTCTACCATATAAGTTCCATTCTATAGAGGATTTTCAATCTTTCTTTTGGTATATTATATGAGATTTTTCTGATGTATATGGAGTGAAATTTCCAATTTTCCTAAAAGCTCTTGATGATATAATAAAGGAAAATTTTCATATTTATCCGAACATTCTAGAAGAATATCCTCACGAAAGAGTTGATTGGTATTATATTGAGAGTGATTGTGATTATTGGTACTCTTATATTGCAAAGTATGAGAGATATAACACATAAATCATCACATATGAATATAATAAAAAAAATATGCTTGGTATGATTTCGACAATGATTGTGATGATTGATATATGGCTAGTTTTCATTTATTGGATGAAAACCACTTCCATATTCTATTTGATGACTCTAATCCACCTCATGTAGATCACATCATAAATATTAAACAAGAGCCTCATCTACATATTCTTCTTCAATTTTATTATTCTTTATTAGTGGTGGGTGATATTTTTTCCAATTCTTTATATTTGGATCCACGGGACCAATGCCAATCCTTAGAGCATCATTTTCAGTTGGTTATTGAGTTCTCATAGCTTGAGGGTGGATTTCACATGGGACCCATGTTTATAGGGGTAGTTCAACTACCTCATAATGGTAGCTCACATTCCTACATGGGACCTTAGTTCTCCATCCTACTTCAATTTTACGGTCCACACTTATACATGGGGCCCTAACATATGGTAATTCACAGTCATAAGAAGCGTCGAGGACAACAATTTCATAAGGGGGATGGAATGTAGTCTAGCTAGAGAGGTAATGGGGAGGGGGGCGAAGGGCCCATAGTAATAATAACGGAGGTCATTTAATGTAAGGTGAAATAGGTCCACTATATTATTAAATAATACCAACTATGGTAGTTAGATATATTAGTGTGAATACAATAAATGTAAGAGGGATTATTAGCAGGTTTCACTTTCAGAAGTCTCCTCCCTTAAACTTTTCTTAGGTGGTTGGTAGAACTATGTAAAGGGGTTCAAGTAATGTAATGGGGATTCAATAAGAAATTATTATATTTGGAGAAGTAGCTCATTATGAGGTTTCCCCCTCGAAGAGACAAGTGAGCAAGAGAGGATCCCTTCCATAATAGGATCTTTTGTATAGTGTTGGCCTACCTCAAGGGTTTCTATAATAATAAATGAGGTTTTTTCTATAGTTTTCTCTAAATATTTGAGGTAGACCTTTGGTACTTAACATGGAACTTCTCTCTTTGTAGTTCTTTGGTGAAGAAGTCAACAAGTTGATCATTTTTTCATTGTAGTATATACCTAGTTCTTGAGAAAACAGCTTTACCACCAACATTGCTTTGTGCTTTTGTATGGAACCATTAGTTGCATAATTTAGTTTGTATACCCATTTTACCCCAATGACTTCTTTTTCAATAGGTAGATCCACAGGATCCCATGTTTCATTCCTTCTAATGTCTCCAATATCTTCATCCATTCCTTTACACCATGCTCCCTATTTTACTGTATCTTCAAAGAATCTTGGTTCTTCTTCAATATGAGACATTATAAAAAAATTACAATATCCATAAATATCATTTATGGATTTTACCTTTCTTGGAGGAAAACTTGGAATTGGACCAGGACTTGAAGTTGAAGAAGATGTTGGCATGGATGTAGTCTGAGTAGTAGTTGGAATACTGGTTGGATTTGTAGGAATAGAAGATTCATCTTCCTGTAATAATTCTTTGACTTTATTGTTGCACTCCTTGATTCCACTGAAATTACTATTTTTCATCAAAAAACATGTAACAACTAACCAACAATGTTTCAATTTGTGGATTATACAATATATAAGCCTTTGTCTCCTCATAATAGCCAATGAAAATACATTTTAGTCTTTCATCATCTAGTTTTTTCGTTTTTTCATGAGGAACATGAGAATAAGCAATACAACCAAAGATTTTGAAATGAGCACCACCAAGTTTTCTACCATTCCATGCGTGATATAGAGTCATATTTCACATAGTTCTTGTTGGACATATATTAAGAAAATAAACATATGTAGCTATGGATTCATCCCAAAAAATGTTTGGAAGACTTTTACCATTGAGCCATGCTCCTAGCCATTCAACATTTGTCTGATTCTTTTGTTCGACAACACCTTTCTCTTGGGGAGTATAGCCATCAATTTTCTATATATTCCATTATTTTTGGAATAATTATCAAAATCATTAGAATTGAATTATCCCCCTCTACCTATTGGTAATGTCTTTAAAACATAACCACTTTTCTTCTCAATAATGTCTTTAAATTGTTGAAAAATAATAAAGGAATCATATTTTTCTTTAATGAAATATACCCATGTTCTTCTACTAAAATCATCCACAAAAATAATAAAATTCTTATTTTGTTGAGTCACAAAGTTTTTATGGGACAACATATATCTCCATGTACTATGTCCAATGGTTTTGTTGCTCTCCAATATTTTCCTACTAGAAATGAGTCTCTACAATTCTAATGAATGCATCCTTCACAAACTTGATCATCAATAAGAGGCAAGACTTTGACCGTTTGCTTATTATGTAGTAACTTTAAGCCTCTTATATTTAGATTATCATACCTCATATACCATATCCAATAGTCATCATCGTAGACAACTTTTAGTGCTCTATTTTTTTCATATGAAAATTTGAAAGAAAAGATTTTGTTTTTCAACATATTATTTTTTTCTATAATTTGTTTATGATTTTATTTATCATATATGATGCATTAATTGTTCTTAAAAACAACAAGATATCCCTTTTCAATAAGTTTCCCCACACAACAAATTATGTGTGAAACTAGGAACATGTAAGTGATCCATATGGATATCGGTGGCCACCCGCTTTTTCCAACTGGCTCAAAATAGTTTTCTGACAATTTTGGTAATTTACTATTTTTAGCAGTTTTAACTTCCGGGGCCATTTTGAGGGCCTAAATGAAGGTTTTTCGGGATCTATCTCCTCAATAATAACTGAAGGCATGGTTGATCCCCCAAAATGAATCTCCTCAATGATACCTTTTCAATGGGCTATCACACGCCTAAAACAGAGATCGTATGATAACGTTATGATCCCAGGAAGTTGATGTACTAACTTACCCAAACGGGGCACTTCATCTTCTAGGGTTAGGTTTTTGTATGTCTAGGGTTTTGGGCATTCTTTCTTATTGTAAAAAGTTCTTTAAAGCCTCCTTGTAACCTTCTTCTTGTGAATGCGCGCTATTGTCACATCTCTTCTCAGAGATAAGCCGCCACCATTCCATCAAGCTTGTTTCCCCTGCATTTGACAGTTTCATCTTATTTCGTTATTTAATAGAAAACCAGTTTTACTATATCTCTGTTATTTTGTGTTAAGAACATGTTAATAATCTTCATTCATTTCGTTCTTCTCATAAAATCCAGATCAGTGGTATCAGAGCGGTCTTCTCCTTGTCATCTTAATGCATGTCCCCAACAAGGTCGGAGTACAAAGAGTTGCGTCTCGAGCTTGTTCCTCTTGAGGACAGAAGGTCTCGTACGCCCAAGCGACCTCCCATGGCAGGAGAAAAGAAATATGATGGGACAGGAGACCCTTTCAAAATTTTAATTGAGGAATCCCTCACGCAACAGAGGAATCAGATGATGGATAATTTTGTGCAAATCCTTTGGCGGCTACCAACAAGCGACACATCTTCTTCGAACGGATGCGCTGCACCCTTCAAGATACAAATAAAATTTGATATTCCTGTATTTGAAGCTCAGATAGACGCAGATGCTGTACACAAGTGGTTGAATCTACTAGAAGGGTATTTTTCTATCCATAACTTTTTGAATAGAGAAAATATTACTTTTGCGCTCCTCAAAGCCGTTCCCCATGTCAAAGATTGGTGGGAAACTTTCTGTGAGCAAAAGGAAACAGAGGAAACCTCATTATGTTCAGTGACGACCACCTGGGAATCATCCATGGATGTTATTAAGGAACAATACTATCATGTCAGAAGTTATGATGACATGTATACCAAATGGACCACACTACGGCAAGAAAGAGACCAAGCAGTGCCAGATTTCACAAATATCTTCCATACCTTGCGCACCAAGTTAGGTATCAAATATTCGAAGTGAAATGATGCAGGAGCATCCACAACTCATCAAGCGAGCTAGCACATCAAGCAGAAAGGACAGCTGGATAGCACTTACAAATTTTGAAATGCTTTGAGATTGTTGCACCGCTCTTTAATGAAGTCATTCATAAAGAAGCGCACTTGTATTGTAAAGGGGACCTTGAGCCTTTAAGCTCTCTTCCTTAGTAGATAGGAAGGCATTTATTAGATTTAATGCTGTTAGATAGGAATTTAATTGTACATTTGATAGTTGTAGAATTCGAGAGGGAAAACGGATATCGACGCCCTCCTTTGTACATTGTAACAGTAGTATTCAGGAGCAAGAAGAAGAGAAGAGAAGAGAACTTGTGGAGAACACCCATGTATAGATTGAATTAATAGAAGAGATCCTTTTATTCAATTTCATGGTTTGTGTTGTTTCTCTGTGTATGTTGCTTATATGCTCATGAATGTTTTTGTCTTCGGTCATACATTTGCTTTGATATGCTGTGTATGTGATTTCTTAGTTGAATTGAAATCTGTGAGAGAAAGAAATTAGTTTCAATTGTTTCTCTATTTTGAGCCAAGAGATTCCTGCATAGAGTGCGGTGGAATTTGTTTGCAAGGAGTTCGTGACTGCAGGGTTCAGATAGAGGTGACTTTTGTTCTAAGTTCTCAGGAGTGCAGGGTTGGCACCAAAGCCATGCAAGGTGTGTGCAGGATAGAATTAGTCTCAGTGGTAAATCTGAGCAGGGAGCTAAGGACTGTTGTTGCAGGAAGTGCACAAGGTTTGGAAGAATTCAACACTTCGAGAGCTGTTGGAGGTTGAGTGCGAGGAGCGTGTGCAAAGTCTCTGAGGGAGTCAGAGTTGACAATCTCAAGAGGGATAGTTCCTTTGTGATATAATTGGAACGCGCACCGAGGGTTCACATTGATGAAGGCACAAGTGGAAGTCTTAAGCACAGGTACAAAGAATGAGTCGCCATACAGGCACTTGGTCATTTATAAGAAATCCTGCAAGGAGAAGGATCCAACGGCCAGGATTCGTAGGATAGATCGGCGAAGTCCCAATAACCGTTAGATTGTGAAGAGAGTTGTGCATGGTTTAAGTGTGGGAGAACAGGAAGGAGAGTCATCGGGACTCGACTCATCGAGATATCGGGGTTTTCGTGGTTGAGGGATTCATATGGAACGAAATCACGATTAGCGATTCCCCGAGAAGATCAAGACCGTTGATTCGGCGGGGATACGTGGCATGGGATCCCAGAGAGTCGGGGTTCAACACTTCGGAGTTCTCGGTGTCGAATGGACCACAGAGGGATAGAGAAACTCCAAGTTGCGAAGGGTCCCACTGCTATAGTGGTCGGAGGCGACAGGTGTCGCGCATATCGGAATTCATGACTTAAAGGGTCCTGTGGAGCGTGGCAACAGAACTCACGATTTCCCGAAACACAATTTCCTGATTTTACTTGGAAGGCATGGGGTCCAGGTGTCAGCAACGAGGACAGGTGTCATCGGAGTATCGGCACATCGGGACTTGGAGGTTGAAGTTTCAACTCATTGACATCGCGAGTAGCGATTTCCCGATAGGGAGAACTACGATAAGAAGGGGGAGAAGTCAACGATTGACCCCATTGGGTTTCGGGGAATCGAGGATCAAGAAACATGCGACCATAGGAATCGTGAATTCGCGAAGTCCGATTTCCCGACCGTGAAGGGAAGTCAGAAAGGAGTGTTGTGGGTGAAGAATTTTCGACAGGGAATTAGAGGAGTATTTGCGCTCTTCGGGGCCGAGTTCAGAGAAGGTCCTGGTGGAAGCGGAATGCACGGGTGGCGCATGCTGCGTCAGAGTGGTATCAGAGCAGGAAGTATTTTCTTTCTGTAGCACAGAAGAGAGGGATAAGAATTCAACATGCCACCGAGAAGAGAAAGGCAATCGCCTGATCGGGAGGACAGAGATGCGCGAAGAAGAGGAAGGCCAACAAGAAATCCAGAAATAGAGTGACAGATGAGAGATCTTAGAGCAAGGCTTGAGGAGATGGAGATAGCGTAAAGATGCGGAGTCGGCGCCAGAGAGTTCAGTGATTCTGAGGTGGAAGAGGAAGCTAGACATGATGAAAGAGAGGTCACAGCAGAGGATGCATCGACCGAGCGATTAATCAAAGCCATCGCCCGGATGAGTTCTAAGACCAAAATGGACATTCCAGCTTACGAGGGAAGCCTGGATGCAGAAGAGTTGTTGGATTGGATCCGAGCTCTTGACACCTACCTCGATTACGAGGATATCGAAGAGGACAAGAAGGTAAGGCATGCTGTCACTAAGTTGAAGGGACATGCGGCATTATGGTGGGACGAGCTACAGGGGGATAGACATTCCAGAGGCAAACAGAAGATCAAGAACTGGGACAGGATGATTGCAAAGATGAAAGAGAAATTCATCCCTAGGGACTATCAGATCACACTGTTCAGGCGGATGTAGAACCTGAGACAGAAGATGATGACGGTGAAGGAGTACACCGAAAAATTTTATCGACTCAATATTAGAGCAGGTCATTGGGAGGGCGATGATGAGAAGGTGGAAAGATACCTGAATGGTCTGAGGTATGACATTCAGGATGAATTAAGCATGGAAACTATCAGAACAGTTGAGGATGCTTACCAGATGGCTCTGAAAGCCGAGGAGAAGCTGAGCCGAAAGAAAGGTCAGCGAGGGCGAGGCATAAGTCATCCCAGAGGTAAGGCGGTTTCCCAAGAAAGAAATCAGAAGCCCGAGGAGGAATGGCAGAAACCTCAGGGTAAAATTGA
>JASDQU010100925.1:326785-339959 GCA_032191745.1 Picea mariana | reverse complement strand
ACTTGGTGACGCAACCTTCCCCACTCCCTGGGGAATGATCGCTCTGACCAGGACCTTCTCTTACTCTGGCCTGAAAAGCTACAATGCCCCTCAGATCCCGTATCAGGACCTTTCGTCACCCACAGGGTACTCTGTTGATCCCCCGACAAGTTTCTTGGGAAATCAAAATTCGCAATATCGCGAATTCTATGCTCACGTGCCTTATGCCTCATGAGTCCCTGAACCTCGATATGGTCAATCACTGACTTTCTCCTCTTCTATCGTCAGAGATTTCCCTATCGGGATATCGCTACTCGCGATGCCGACAATCTGAAGTTCCAAACTCCGAACCCCGATGTGTCGATCCTCTGATGACACCTATCCTCGCCGCTGACGCTTGGACCCCACACGCTTGTGGAAATCGAGAAATCGTCGGTTGGGAGTTCGCGATCCTTGTTGCACTGTTCACAGAACCTTCCAAGTCCCGAACCCCGATATGCGATGCCACCTGTCAATACCACACACTCTCGCTGTGGGACCTGTCGCAACTCGGAGTTTCGTGAATTCTTCGTGATTCTTTCGACACCAAAAGTTCCGAAGTGCCGAATCCCGACTCTCCGGGATCTTATGCCACCTGTCCCTATTATGATCGATGGCTTTGATTAAATCGAGAAATTGCCAATCATGATTTCAATGAGTATAACACTCTTGTCTCCACGAACTCTGAAGCCTGAACCCCGATGGCTCTTGGTTCTCCTTGTGCCTAAGGGTTAAATCCCTCATAGCTTCTCCCCGATCTGACGGTCAGCGGGATTTCGCGATTCTCCTCCGCGAATCCTGTCCGTCGATTCTCCTCCTTGAGGATTTCTTCTGCTCCCAAAGATTCTTCCTATTCAAGCCTCTCCTAGGTCTGTTCCCACTGTATTCACGAAGGAACTATCCCTCCTGAGCTTTGTCAACTCTGACTCCCTTAGAGACTTTTCACACGCTTCTCTCACTCAGCCTCCAACAGCTCTCGAAGTGTCGAATTCTTCCAGACTCTGCGCACTTGCAGCCACAGTAATCCCTGCCTTCCTGTGCTCAGACTAGCTACTGAGACTTCAACCTCAACCTGCACTTCTTCTGCACGACTCTATTAACCCCAAATCAACTTCTGGCTGAACGAGAATGAGAGTTTAACTATTGAGCCTCATCGACGCACTCTATGCGGATGAATTCGACTGCACTCTATGCAGGAATCTCCCGGCTCAAACAGAGAAACAATTGAAACTCATTCTCTTCTCTCTCAGACTTTAGTAGACCTATGAAATCACATGCACAACATAATCAAAGAAAATGCATGCAAGGAAAACATTCAGGCAAAAGCATATAAACAACATACACAGAGAAATAACACCAGTCACTAAATTGAATCAAAAGCTCTCTTCTATTAATTCAATCTGTACACAGGCGTTCTCCACA
The DNA here is from genome assembly GCA_032191745.1 of Picea mariana. NCBI lineage: Eukaryota > Viridiplantae > Streptophyta > Pinopsida > Pinales > Pinaceae > Picea > Picea mariana. The sequence goes on along the minus strand of JASDQU010100925.1, from coordinate 338,519 downwards.
AGTTCTCTGCTCTGCTCTTCTCTTCTTTCTCCTGAATTCTTGTGAATGAATTCTCCATATGTTACAATGTACAAAGGAGGGTGTCTATATCTGTTTTCCCTCTCGAATTCCACAACTATCAAATCTACAATTAATTTCCTATCTAACAGCATTAAATCTAATAAATGCCTTCCTATCTACTAAGGACAAGAGCTTAAAGGCTCAAGGTCCCCTTTTACAATACAAGTGTGCTTCGTTATGAATGCTTTCATCAAAGAGTGGTGCAACAACTTTCAAAACATTTCAAAATTTATAGGCGTTGTCCAGCTGTCCTTTCTGCTCCATGCGCTGGCTCGCTTGATGAGTGAGCGATGCTCCTACATCAAGAAGTCGGCTAAAGGAAATATTATATACTAAGTAAATAGGAACCCAGAATGAGAAGTCATCCCAGGAAGTATTCTAGATTTAGTATAAATATAGGAGGCCAGTCTTCATTCTGGCAGGCATTCTTAGAACTGCAGAAGCCGCACTTGTGTGCACTGCAGTTGGCCAGTTTGTGTGCAAGTTTGGAGGAGAGATATCGTTGCAGCTATTGTAGCTAGGAGATTTCAGTTTTAGCTTGGACTATCTCTTGTTTATGGTTTGGACTCTCTGATCAGCTCTTGCTTGGTGCTCTATCCTTGGAGAAAGGTGTTTCACCCTTTGTTTGGATATCTAGCCTAGTTTTTTCTTCTGGAATGATTCTCCGTCAAGGTTAAGGTGCTCGGGGGTAGATTTGGCCTATGGTTGGGTGACAATAGTGATATTTTCTATGGTTAAATGAGCACATCCATTAGATTCTAACAAAAAATCCAAAATAATCAAGGAGGAATATTGTCTGCTGATGTAGTTTTCGGGACAAATTCTGACCGTCGGATCATAGAGGAAACTTGCATAAAAAAAAAAAAAATCGTGGTCATCTATTGAAGGTTTGGGAATGATTTAGATCATGAGATCTAGATTAAATATTGATTGTCATATCGACTACTAACATTCATGGACCTTCATTCGTGGAAATGATGTACGCATGGTTAGCCCAGCATTGACCACTTAAGATAATATCGACTGGAGGAAATTTGCATGAAGGAATTTTAGCCAAAGCCGAAGTTCTGAAGTAAAATTAAGTCATTGGATCTAAGGAGCACTTCGAGATCAATGATAGTCATCATATCATAGTTTTATAGCATCATTCAACTCCGGAGTTGACCACTCAGGCGAAGATATGCCAAGAACAAGTAAGATTACCCGAAGGTCGAAGCCCTAAAGTCACATCAACCGTTGATATGGAGTAAAATATGGAAACTGACAGATCACAAAGAGATGGTGAAATTTGACGCTGACCACTCCGACAAAAAGAAGCCAAGAAAATATGAATTCACCTAAAGGCCAAAGCCCCAAATTTCTAAAATGAATAAGGAACATCAAATTTGGACAATGCATGATGATCGTTGGATCAGGATAGGTAGGTCCAATTGTGGTTGACTTCGATGTTGACCACTTCAGCAAAAAAGGGTTTAGAACATGTAAGTTCACTCAAATATTGGATCTCCAAAGTCATGAAGTAAGACACTGGCACACACATTGAGAGCCCACATCATCATAGTCCACGTCAACAAGACCATGTCAGCAAGGACATGTGGCGAATTCATATGGTGACAAGTGTCAAGCTCTAGTTGGCACTTTAGGTATATGAAATTCATGAATCAAGGTAACACATGGCATCCACTCAGTCAGTGCCACATCAACAGTGACGTTAGCAAGCTATGTCACTCCGTGAGTATGCCCTTCGGGGATATCCAGTTCCTCCTTCCAACAACTACCCAAAGCACCGAAGGGTGAAGTCACAAAATAGTGTTGGTCGTTGATCTAAGATCCTTCAGGATGTATCATGATCATTATATCAATCATAGTGGAAATATAGAGTAAGCATAAATCACGAAGAAATGCTAACTATTGATCTAGTTCAGGATCATTCTCGACCGGTGATCAAATCACGGTGGAAGGATAGCTTAAGGAGTACTAACAAATGATAGAAAATGGTCATCACATCCTTGTGACTTATTCAGTTGGTAAAAATCCAGAAGGATTGAACTACTTTAGAGTTCGAGTTACCCAGAGTCCTGGAGTGTTAGAACCCCGAAATAAGATCTGACCATCCATTGAGGAGGAAGATCCACATTCAAGATACAAAAGCACAAAGTAATGTGCATGAAGATTAACCTGGTGGAGGCAGTGCACTTTTGATCTGGACCATTGGATGGTGTAGCTACATGGAAAACATCTAGACTATACACACTTCAGTAAAATTTGGTCCAGGATATTTGGAAGGCTATAAAAGAGAAAAAATCTCGAAGATGCAAAGTACCGTAGGAAACGACAGTCATCCATATCATGATTGAATCCCAACCATTAGATAACGATAAGAAAATTGTGAGAAATGAGTCCTTTAAATAGTGATCGAACCATTGATCTGAAACCGTGATCGACAATGAGGATTAAAGACTGTGAATTGAAGTTTCTCGAGATGTAACACTCCGGAAGATATCGCTTTGGAGATAACAAGAATTTGGTTAAAAGAAGAAGGAAAGTTTTGGAGCATTGAATACCGGAGAACACGGTCCCAACATTGGACATATGGAGGGTAAAAGAAAAAAAGGGGGGAGGAATCCAGAAGCACAAAAGACGTGGTTCCAGTGACATTCATATAGTAAGCTTAAGGTATGTAGAGTAATTCGATAGAGATTAACACCATAACAATACAGAGAGTCAGTAAAATCTCGAATATGATATGTTGGTGAACATAGGATACATCATAAGCATGAGAATGATTCAATCCATATATCTGATCAACTCATGAGGAAAAAGTTTGAATCAATATTAGTTAGTTAAATGAAGAGGTGCAATGGTTCACGTCAAAAAGACACATTAGTTCAATCCTATACCATTTGAAATACTATATAAACCATAAGTGGAGTTGAATCTAAGAGTATCTTGGTGGATTAAATATATATGTATATATAATGGATTGAATGGAATTTCATTCTATCAAGTTGGTGCTTATTTACAAGTTGATTCTTGTTATGAGGGTTGGATTCCTCACATCTCAGTTGGATCTGAGATCGGCAAGCTGGGTCTTGTTATGAGGTTTGGATTCCTCATTTCTCAGTTGGATCTGAGAACTAAAAGATGCATCTTGTATCAGAGAGTTGGATCTCTCATATTCAGTTGAAGTTGAATATATTAAAGCATTGATTTTATATGTATTCATACAATTTAAATAAACAAAAGAAAGATATTATATCTACTCCATACAATTTGTGTTTTAGATGTTTATGAATAATTAATTGAACTACATATCTTATTTAGTTAATTCACTTAATCTATGAAAGTGTGAAAAATAGCCAAAAGTTCTAGACATTGATTCACACCCCCTCTCAGTGTCAAGTGTACATTTCAACACTAGATAAAGAAAGAAAGAAGTCACTCAAAGAAGAATTAAAGAAGAAATAAGGATATCAAAATTCCAACTCAGAATAAATCAAGCAGTTAATCACTAAGTTAAAAATACAGGTAGAAAAAGACATAAGGATTGAAGAAACACTCAAAAATCGGTTAGAAGATAAGGAGAAGTTGATTGAATGTTTGGAAGAAGAAATAGTCACCTTAAGAAAATATCTTGGATGAGATCACCAGAATAGCACCAACATATTGGATGAGATCATCAGCAGTCAAAGGCCATACTATAATAGGTCTGGGAAAGGATACAACCAAATGAAAAATGAGAAAGGTTCGAGCTCCAAGATTACATAACAGGAAGAAGAACAAAGAAGCTATGCAGAAATGGTCAGAGGGACTCAAGAATAAAATCACAGAGGAATTGAATTGGACCACCTATAATATTCAAAACATAGAATCAACAATCAACGAAATATCAAGAAGAAGAAGGCTTTAGAAGAGAAACAACATTCAGAATATCCCTTACATCCAGGTATCAAACTAATTTTCTTGGTTTATGTTATTCTTGTAACAATTTTGGACACAAAGTGGAAAACTGTAGAGCCTATGCCAAGAACAGAAGAAATTATGAGGGATACAACTATCCTATAAAGTCACATGAAGCACACAACAAAAATCACAACAGTTTTGGTTCACTGAGTAATGAAGTAGAGTGCTACAAGTGAAACAATTTTGGACATGTGGCTAAAGATTGTAAACTAATTTTTCCTCCAAGAGAACCAAAGCAAGATATCAAACAGGAACCATAAAGGATATGGATAAGGAAGAAGGATCAATTCAACAGTGAAGAATGATCACTTTCTCTACAAGTGCAACACAAGAAAAATGGGTGGTATGTTGACAATGGTTGTTTGAAGAATATGACAAGTGATAAGAACATGTTTTTGACCCTGAATAAGGAATGAGATGGATCAGTTTCATTTGGAAATGATAACTCAACCAGAACTAGGTAGAGGTACAATCAATATTGGAAGCAAAGATGCCAAGGAAGAAATTTTCTACTAGTCAAATATATGAAGCACAATCTATTAAGTGTAATTCAAATGTGTGATCAAGGATACAAAATTTTGTTTGACTCAGAAAAATGTGAGATAAGTAAATAAGGATCAGAAAAGTTGGTGGATACATCTATAAGAAATCAAAACAACATATATGTCATGAATGAAATTGGAAAGGAAATATGTTGCTTATGAAAGGAAAATGAAAGTTGGCTCTGGAACAGAAGAATGGGTCACATGAATTTTGATAACCTTGTTAAAATCAGCAAAAAGGAAGCAGTGAAAGAAATGCCTAAGATTTCAGAGCCAACAAATTCTCTATGTGAGCATTGTCTACAAGGAAAACAAACTAGGACCAAGTTCAAATCAAAAGAGTGCTACATGAAAAAGACATTGGAGATTGTGCATATTTACCTGTGTGGACCTACAAGAATGAAGGGATTAAATGGAGAACAATATTTTATGCTATTGGTTGATGACTACACAAGAATGACTACAGTTTTCTTTCTCATTAAGAAGTCATAGGCATTTGAACACTTCAAGATATACAAATATATGGTTGAGACCGAAATGGATTTGAAAATCAAGTGTTTGAGATCAGATAATGGAAAAGAGTTTACATCAAGAAATTTATGGATTTTTGTGATGAACATGGAATAAAAATACAATTCTCAATAGCTAGGAGACCTCAGCAAAATGGAGTTGTCGAAAGAAAGAATAGAACAATACAGGGAATGGCCAAAACCATGTTAAAACATTCCAATTTGAGTGACATATTTTGGGCATAGGCAGTACATACAAAAGTTTATATCTTGAACAGTGGAATGCTCAGAAGTAATAGTGATAAGACTCCCTATGAGTTATGGAAAGGAAGACTAGAAAATGTGAAGAATTTCAGAGTATTTGGAAAAAAAAATTATATCAAAAGAGAAGATGGAAGGTTTGGAAAATTTGACTCCCAAGTTGATAAGGGAATATTAGTTGGGTATTCAAGAAAAAAAAAATCATATGATTTCTTTAGTCCAAGACTCAATAGAATCATGGAAAGCATCAATGTAACAATTGATGAGACAGGGGAATGAAAGACCGAAGAAAGAAGCAAAGATCCAGAAGAGAAAGATGATGAAGAAGGTTTAAAAGCAGAAGAAGTAGAAGAATAAGAAGAAGAGAATCCAGAAGAAGAGCAAGAGGAAGATGAGCAGCAAATACCTCCCAGGACACCTAGTCGATCAGTGTAGAAAAATCATCCATGAGAACATATTATTGGGAATAAATATGCAGGAGTTGAAACTCAAAGAAGAATATGTTCACTAGAAAAAAGGCATCTAGTACTATTATCCACAATTGAACCAAGCATTTTTTAAGAGACTAGAAAAGAGGAACACTAGATTAAGGGTATGGATGAATAATTGGATCGGATAGAGAAGAATGACACATGGGAACTGGTTCCAAGACTGAAGAACAAGAATGTGATTGGTACAAAATGGGTTTTATGAAACAAACTAAATGAATATGGAAAAGTAACCAGAAACAAAGCAAGGTTAGTATGAAAAGGATACACTCATATTGAAGATACAGATTTTGAAAAAACCTTTGCCCTAGTTGCCAGGATGGAAGCAATCATATTGATCTTAGCCTATGCATGTTCCAAAAGAATCAAGGTGTATCATATGGATGTAAAATCAACCTTTCTAAATGGAGAGTTAGAAGAAGTCTACATCGAATATCTCAAAGGGTTTCTACTATCATAAAAGGAAGATTATGTTTGTAGGTTGAAGAAATCATTGTATGGACTCAAACAGGCCCCCAAAGCATGGTATTGAATATTAGACAGGTATCTATAGAAAAAAGGATTCAGGAAGGGTAATGCAGACAACAATGTCTACATAAAAGTGGATCAAGACAATATATTGATAATTGAAATTTATGTAGATTATATTATCTTTGGAAGCGATGATGACAGGATGAGTCAGAAGTTTTTCAAAGACATGCAGAATGAGTTCGAAATGTATTTTCTTGATGAATTGACTTTCTTCTTGGGATTAAAGATATGTCAGCATAAGAAAGGTATTTTCATCTCCCATACCAAGTATAACAGATAAATGCTAAAGAAGTTTTGAATGGAAGACTGTAAACCAATAAGTACTCCTATGCAGACCATTTGCAATTTGAGAAAGGAATATGAATCTAAGGATATAGATCATAGAATCTACATAGAAATGATTGGAATCTTACTCTATGTGACAGCCTCAAGACCATATGTGATGCAAGCAGTTGGATAGTTTTTTATATTTCAAGCAGCACCGAAAGAAACACATGTCATGGAAGTAAAAAGAATATTAAGATATCTCAAGGCAACAAAATATTTTGGATTATGGTATCCAAAAGGGAATGATCTATCTTTGGTAGCCTACATAGATGCAGATTGGGAAAGTAGTATTGACGATAGAAGAAGTACAAGTGGAGTAGATTTCTACTTAGGTAATTTTCTAGTATCATGGTTGAATAAGAAACAACCATCAATATCTTTTTCCACAATAGAAGCAAAGTGTATTGCAACAGAATAGTGTTGCACTCAAATTCTCTAGATGAATCAAACCTTGCAGGATATATAGGTGGAATATGACAAGCCTATTATGATACTTTATGATAACACCAGTGATATCATTATCTCTAAGAATCCAGTAAATCATTCCAAGATGAAGCACATTTCGATCAAGTTTGACTTTTTATGGGAACAAGTTACAAAGAAGAGCATAAAGCTAGAGTACATTAGAACAAAAGAGAAGATTGCAGATATCTTCACCAAAACTCTTCCAATGGAGAATTTCGAGTATCTTCGATAGAAACTTGAAGTATTTTTTTCCCCAGAATGATCTACACGGCATCATGCATAGTAAGACAAGGGGAGAGAAGCAGAAGACTTGAAGAATACAAGTAAAGAAACTTTTGAATGTTTTTCATATACATCATATTTTTACACGAGGAATCACCATGAAGAGACAACAGAGGCTTGCAGAAAGGGGGAGAATACCTAAAGGAGAATTACCCTTTTCCATTGATTTCAAATGGGGGGAGAGAAAAAAGGAATGGAAATAGAGAGAAAGAACAGAGCATGAGCATGAGAGCAATGGTCATAGGTGGAGAATGATCAGAAGCATGAGTGTTACCATTCCATCAATGTTGCCATCAATTCCAAAGGGGGATATTGTTGAAAGATTGGTTGTCATTGATGTTAACCATTAAAGAAGTCTGGTAGCCCCAAAGGTATGGTTATGGAACCTGTAGTTGATCAAGGAAAACATTCATGAAAGATTGTGTAAATATATGTAACTCAATCATGGATGGATAGTTCTCATCATGTCATTTTTGTTGATAAGTGGTATGCCACATGGTTCCTCGTGGTTGAGGACTCATGGCCTTGTGAAGTTAGAAGCCTCAAAGAATGGTCAAGAATCCCTTAGTTGGTTACAAGTCTCTAATGAAAGGGTAAAGTGGTTGTAACAAGAAATTATAGAAGCCCCTAAGATTAAGGAGAGAAGTTATTTAGAAAAAATTTAAATGCACCTCAAGGATTCATTCACAAGTGCATTCACTCACTTATTATATTGAATATATTCTAGTGAACTAGTGTTCTATTTGGCGAGTTTTGTGATGTTGAAATATGAGGTAGCGACAAGTGAGAAGTGTAGGAGTTTCAAGGTTGAAGAGGAGAGAGAGTTTTTTTAGGAAACCTTAGTTTGGTTGACCCCCATGGGTCAGACCACTAGTATCCCGCGAGGCATCCCCACGAGTTGCACAGTACCCATCACATGAGGCCCCGTGTGATATCATGTCTTAGTCTCATGAGGACAAGATAGATTTGAGGGAAATGCTTGTACTAGGTCATTGAGGTCAAAGAAAATCTTATAAGTCAACACCATTTTGTATCCGGTTAGCTACAGAGGTATAGGTATTCTTTTGTTCTTTTTTTGAATATTATACTTGGTTGTGGTATGGTACATGCTAGAGGTATTTTTGGCTTGGCACATGATTGAGGTACATATTGGTTACATGGTTGATGGAGGCATACTCTTGTTTATGGTTATGACATGACTGTTATGGTTCATAATTAGAGACATATGTTTGAGATGTGGATGTATGGTTAAGGTATACACTTGATGTATGGTGGCATATGCATGAGCCACATGCTTCGGTTCTCTGAGGAATTTCATTGATGTTATGGTATAGGTTTATATATGATTGATTCTATGGTATATGGTACTAGATTTATATATGGTTAATTCTCTAGTACATGGTACATGATTGGATACATGATCGATATTATGGTATCTACATTTGGCATATATTATGGTACATGATTTATGTATGTTATACTAAATTTTTGGTGCACAGTTGATGCATGGTATGGTATAGGTTTTAGTATATCAATTTGATGATATAGTGACAATTATAGGTTGATGGTGCAGTGACAATGATAGGTTGGATACAGTGATAGGTTGACAGGTTACAAGTTGATTTGACAGTGACAGTGACAGTGATAGTGATAGTGAAAATGATTTTGGTAATGAAAAGTTGCCTACACTTATATTTCAGGGCAGAAGGATGGGGCAAGGAAAGGGGGTTGTAGCCTCCTTCTGGTCGGTGTCAGGGAACACAGAGAGTTGGAGATTCCTTCATATTAGAGCCTGAGAATCATGGGGTTGTAGCCTCCTTCTAGTTGGATCCAAAGAATTCACAGAGTTGTAGCTCCTTCAGGTTGGAGCCTGTAAATAGGAAATTTTAGCCTCCTTCCAGTTGTGGCTAGAGAATTGGGAAGTTGGTGCTTCCAAAAAATGTATTATTTTGATATATATAAGAAAATCATTATGTGGTTTTCTACCATTTGGGTTTCCACGTAAATTTGGGTGTATTATGTTTCTATGGATTATGCTCTGTTAAATTATACTGCTCATGATATTTGTTGGTTAGTTTGCACAGGTTGTTTCACAGGTTTTGTCATTAATGTCAAACTTGAAGCTGCACAGTGGTTCGCTAAGAGTTCCTTCGGAATTCAGGAATTCAGAGGTTGCAAGTTGAGAGAACCTTCGACATTGCGATATGCGAAATCGTGAAACGTGAAGTCTCGATGAGATTGAAGCTACACAGTGGTTTGTTGAGAGTTCCTTCAGAATTTTGGAATTCGGAGGTTGCAAGTTGAGAGAACCTTTGACATCGCAATACGCGAAATTGCGGAACACAAAGTCCCGATGAGATCAGGATCATCTGATCACGAAATGCCATGGGACTGTCGATTGGAGAAAAGTGGATATTGGGAAATCAAAAGTCAAAGGAAGGAAATGTGATAGCATTCCAACTCATGAAATGATGAAATGCGAAAATCCAAATGCCGAAATACAGAAAGGGACACACGTCACATGATTCTGAGAGTTTCTATTTCGGGATTCCGGGAGTTTCTATTTCGAGATTTTTTCATGGTAAGAAAAAACTTCAACATCACGAAGTCCCGAATGTCGAAATACCGAAACCACAACAGCCATCCATCTCGATGAATGATTAAGTCATATCCATTGGATTAAGCATTGGAGGAGTAATATAAGAGTTGTATATAACCGTTGATCTGTCCTCAAGAAGTTAATGAGAACCGTCTGATCTATGTCCACCAGATCAAATGTGAAGCCATCAGATCATTTCGGGGTTTGTGACTTGGAGTGTCAAAACACTTCATCACAAAAATGCCAAAATGTCGAAATGCGAAATGTCGAAACGTCGAAATGCGAAACGCCAAAAATTTCGGGGTTCGTGACTTGGAGTATTGAAACACTTCATCATAAGAAATGTTGAAATGCCAAAATGAAAAACGTCGAAATACCTTTTTGGTGTACATAGTGGTTACCACCGATGGCCATGTGAGAGGGAGGAGCTAGCACGAAGCTAAGATCTATTTTGGGGTTTCGTAACTTGAAGTGTCAAGACTCTTCGACATAGGATTGTCGAATTGTCGAAATGCGAAATGTGAAATGCATTTCGATTAACCTGTGGTCATGGCCAATGGACATATGGGTTAGTACAAGGGATTTTCCAAAGCACTCAAGGGTTATTCCATGCTAAAAAGTTAAAACAGATGTATGTTCATCGAACAGTGCTGGTTAAATGTTTAAACTGATCATGTGGATATTGTTCATCTTGATGCCTTGGCCAGTAAGAATTACTGTAAGGAAGTTATTTAGTTATTTTTGTTGGAAATGTTTAACAGGTAGCATATGCTTGTCATTGATGGCAAGTACAATAATGAAGATGGCATGGGTGCAGGAAGAATGTACAAAGGATTGTTGGCATGTTTTACAGGTAGCATAGACTTGTCATTGATGGAAAGTACAGTAGTGATGTTGGCTTAAGTACAATAGTGAAGATGGAAGGGTCAGAGAGGTGAATGATCGAAAGCAGATGTCAAAATCCTTTAAGGATTCGAGGAGAATAAGCTCAGGAGGAATAGCGTTCTTATACGCGCAGGAAGCTCAAGAAAGAGACCGAGAGTTGTCGGATCTAACTCGGAAATCCCGACAGCTGTTGGATCGGGAGAAGCTGCACAGATGTTAAGCGCAGGATTTGGCGTGCAGAAGAAGTGATCTGAGCCATCAGATTGGAAGCAGATACATGTCAGCCACAGGATCTGCAGAAAGTGCACGAAGGTTAAGCCCTAGTGTGCAGAGGAGAAATCCCGGACGAGTCATCGGGATATTGGAGAGAGAATCCTAACCGTCAGATCGGATAGGAGCTGCACAAGGTTTATCATCGGGAAAATCAAAGGTGAAATTCCGAAGGGATCTGGACCATCCATTCGTATGGACGCGTGGCAGCCAGGAGGCTTCATCGGAGATTTGGGGATAGGGACTTTGAAATGTCCAATTCACTTGACATCGAAAACCCTGAAATCGCGATATGCGATTTCACGATTTGATCGCAGCCGTTAAATCAAGCAGAGATCGGGACTATCCACTTGTAGACAGGAGGCTTCATCGGAGTTTCGAGGATCAGGATTTCAATATGCAAAGAACACAATGCAACGAAAACCCCAATTTCGCGATATGCGAAATCCCGACTGAATCTGAACCGTCAGATCAACATGTGATCTAGACCATCGATCTAATTCACGACAGCAGTCCACGTCAGCTAGGGACACGTGGCACAACCAGGTAATG
>JASDQU010100925.1:292422-324026 GCA_032191745.1 Picea mariana | reverse complement strand
AAACAAAGGAAGTTGGTGCTTCCAATGAATGTAATTCTTCAAGACATATAAGAAAAAACATTCCGTGGTTTTCTCCCGATTTGGGTTTCCACGTAAAACACTGGTGTACTGTGCATGTGTGTGATTGTTTATTTATTACTGCTCATTATTGGATAATAATTCTACATTGATATAAAATTTGAAGAAAAAGGATTATAATTACGTTATTACTGATTCACCCCCCCTCTCAGTAATCCAACAGAATCTCATTGATTCTTTTCTAGCTTTTAACATTTTATACATTCCTAGAGCTATGAATCAACTTGTTGATTCATTAGTTGTCTCGGCTAGTACTTTCAATCCACCTATGCCAGCAAAGCCAAATTATGAAATCCAAGTGAAATATAGACCTTCTTTACCAGACAATGTAAAATTTTGGAAATTTTTTTATGTTGATGAAGAATTGGTCAGATTCTTAGAAGTCATAGATGAGTTTTCATCCCTCCATATAGATCATGAAAATGAAAATATTAAAAAGGTCAAAAATCCTAAGCTAGAAAACAAAATTGGGCGCCATGATATTATCCAACTTCCCAATAATCAAATCCCTAGAGGATTAGTACCTCTTGAGAAGATCTTTGACCAGAATGATGTGCCCTTGAAACCTGATAAGAAGGAGGAAGACCCTATTGTTTTTCAATACAATTTAGGAGAGGAAAAATGCCCTAAAAATATAAATTTGTCCACACAATTGACTGTTGAACAGAGAGATGAATATGGCAGATTGAGGAGAGAATTTTTAGACATTTTTGCATGGGAGTACAGTGATCTAAAGACCTATGAAACTCAAGTAATTGAGCATAAAATTCCCCTGAAGAAAGAAGCCACTCCATTCAAACAAAAATTGAGATCTATCAACCCTCTTCTTTTGCCTATAATGGAGAAGGAAATCAAAAACAAATTGAATGCTCAAATAATTATTCCACTAAGATATTCTGAGTGGGTTGCTAATCGAGTTCCTGTTAGGAAAAAGAATGGGGAGATTAGGTTGTGTGTTGACTTCAGGAACTTGAACAAGTGTTCTAAGAAAGACAACTACCCTTTGCCTAAGATGGAGCATATCTTACAAAGAGTATCTGGAGCTAGTTTCATGTCCTTTATTGATGGGTTTTCATGCTATAACCAGATCTCAATGCACCCAGATGATAGAGAAAAGATTGTCTTCACAACTCCTTGGGGTACTTTTATGTATGCCAAGATGCCCTTTGGGCTTATGAATGTTGGGGCCACATTTCAAAGGGCCATGGACACTGCCTTTGTAGGTGAAAAGGATAAGTTTGTTCTAATATATTTGGATGATCTAACAGTGTTTTCTCATATCCATAAAGAGCATTTGTAGCATTTGAGGAAGACATTCTTGAAGTGCAGGAGGTATGGGATTTCATTAAATCCAAAGAAAACTCAATTTGCATTAAAAGAAGGTAAGCTTTTGGAACATATAGTGATTGTTGACGGAGTAAAGATCAACCCTGCAAGAGTAGAATCTATTCATAAGATATCAATTCCAAGATATAAGAAGGACATCCAATCATTTCTTGGTAAGATTAACTTCATTAGGAGATTTATTCCTAATTTTGCAGAATTGGTTAAACACATCACTGGCATGCTAAGGAAAGATTCAGAAGTTAAATGGCATGATGTAGCAAGGGATTCTTTTGAAGCTATAAAGAAGTCCCTTATGTCAGCTCCTACTTTGATCAACCCTGACTATTGTAAATATTTTTACATTTTTCCATTTGCATCTAATGATACCATTGCAGCAGTGCTACTTCAGAGAAATGATCAAGGACATGAACAGCCAGTGGATTTCTTTAGCAAGACATTAAGAGATGTTGAGGTAAAATATAAACCTATTGAAAAACAAGCCTATGCTTTGATCAAATCACTTAAGGCTTTTAGGATCTATATTTTTCATACCAAAGTAATAGCTTATGTACCATCTAGTTCAGTCAGAGATGTTCTTATTCAACCAGATATAGATGGAAAAAGAGCTAAGTGGATTTCCAAACTCATTGAGTTTGATGTTCACATTAATCCAATTAAATTGATCAAGTTTCATGGTTTGGAAAATATTCTTGCTAAGGAGAATTGTGAGGTATTGGGAATAAATTTTATCAGCATAAATGCAGAGGAAGCACAATCAGAATTTTTTGTTCAAAGGTACAGTCATGATCAGCCAGTTTCGGCCAATTTATCCTCTTGTGAATGGTACAACAACATAATACATTTTTTACAGACCCTTGTAGACCCTCCAGAGATGAATCCAACACAGGTGAGAGCATTAAAACTCAAGGCAGTCAAGTTTTGTATTAATGAAAATATGCTTTATTAGAAAGACCCCTCTGGGATGTTGTTGAGATGCCTTGACAAAGAAGAATTAGTTTAGGTTATGCATCAATTTCATAGCATCATTTGTGGTGGCCATCATTATTGGAAAACTATAACCCAAAATATTTTAAGGGTTGGGTACTATTGGCCATGTTTATTTTCTGATGTTTTCTCTTATGTTAAGACTTGTGACAAGTGTCAAAGGTTCACTGGAAAATAGCAGCTGAAATCTCTTCCATTAAAACCCATTGTAGTCACTGGACCTTTCCAACAATGGGGGTTGGATTTTATTTGAGAGATACATTCATCATCAAGTGGCTAGCATAGGTGGATACTAGTGGCAACTAACTACTTTACAAAATGGATTGAGGCTATTCCCACCAGGAATGCCACTCATTTTGTTATCATAAATTTCTTGAATGATCATATCTTTGCTAGATTTGGCTACCCAAAAAAACTTGTTACTGACAATGCAGTTGCTTTTAAAGCTGATGTTTTGGTGAAATTATGTGAATACATGGGTATTCATCTTGTTCACTCAACTGCTTACTATCCTCAAGGAAATGGCCTTGCTGAGTCATCAAACAAAAGTCTAGTGAGGATCATTAGAAAATTGCTTGAAGAAAATCAAAGGAGTTGGGATTCTAAATTAAAATTTGCACTCTGGGATGATAGAGTGACAAATAAGAATTCCAGTGGCACTTCTCCTTTCAAGCTGGTGTATGGCACTGAAGCCATTTTTCCTATCCAACTAGCATTACCTGTTGCAAAAAAATTTCAAGAAGAAGAAGGGGAAACAAGTGATTTGGTTAGAAGGATTCTTCATCTAGTTGAACTTTAGCGTGTAAGGGAGAAGTTACTTGAGAAGACAGATCTACATCAAAAGAATATGAAGGAATTTTTTGATAAAAAGGCTAAGGAAGATGTTTTCCAAACAAGGGATCTTGTCTTAAAGTGGGATGCTTACAGACAGGATAAAGGAAAGCATAGGAAATTTGACACATTGTGGTCTGGACCTTTCATCATCACTCAAGTGCTGCAAAAAAACACTTTTCTCTTGCAGAATATGGAAGGTAATGAAGTATTTGGTAGCCCATTCAATAGGCGTTTTCTCAAAACCTATTTTTACTAAGGCTTTCTAAAGACTTTTCCATTGTAAATATCTTTTCTTTTTCAGTTTAGTCTCTTAATAACTCCATGCCCAATGGAACAACATTTTCACTTTTTTGTAATTTTTGTAGGTGATAGGAAAGGCAGATGGTCTTACGAGTTCTTGGAACCTCACAGGGAGGCTTCCATCCCCAATTAGAGCCAAATGTTATCTCCCAATAAAAATCCATTTATATCCCTATCTTAGGTGATTTTTATAGTTTTTTATCTCATGAGTCATTTAATAAATATGCCCTTTATAAGTCCAATCAGTAATATGAGTCCTGTCACATAGGGTAAAAGTGACTCAATGGTTGTCATAGTCATTATCCTAAGTCATTTTGGGTCAAATTTTTAAATCATTTATCTCCTTTTTGATGAGTTGTGGGTCATGTAAGTCGGTTTTAGTCTTTGTAAAAGCTATCATATCTCTCTCAATTCATGATCTGAACTTTATATATCATTCCATTTCATGATGGCGAGTTTGTAGCGCATCGGCGTACTTTTGTACTGGAGGTGCTACCAACTCATCTCCTGTTGTCAGTGCAATGCATCATTTCATTTTATGGCGCTCTACAAACTCGGAGGGAAAAGGTCCCATTTTGAAATTTTAATTTTCCATGAAGCAATTATTAAAAGGAGGTGTGCCCGAGTTATTGTGACCTTCATCAAAGTGCCAAGGACCTCTTCCACAGTTGCAGTTTTTCATCAAAAGGTCTCAAGATTTTCACATATTATTCTTTATTGGGATATTTTTCTCACCATTACTTGTGCAGAACAATTGAAGCAGGTCCTCATATCTCTCATGGGACCAAGGAAGGACCCCATCCCTAGGAGAAGGTCGGGCTCCCTGGTCAGATTCGAGCCTATAGATACTTCATTAATTGAGCAATACATTAATCATGTTGACTCCTTCAAACACTTGGGTTGTTGGAGGTTTTGCCAGAAGCTGCAAGGATACCATCTAGAGGTATCAAGGGATTTTGTACAGAATTACAGGGATGGAAAAACAAAAATTGGTCCACTAGAAATCCATGTGACAGCAGACATGATTTCTGAAGTGACAGAGATCCTTAGGATAGGGGAACAATGGTTCAAAGCAAAGAAAATTGAAAAGGAAGACTGGTGCCAAGACATGCTCAGACCTGAGCATAGAGGAGTTGATCTAGTGAGAGGTGTTCCTAGGATATGGATGATAGAAGACTATGAAAAGATGTTGTTCATCATTCAGAGGTTTTTCACATGTGAAGGAAGATGCAGCTGGGTGTTGCAGTATCATTTTAATCTCCTCCTTCATTTCACTGGTAAGAAAGAGATAGACTTATCTTTTTTCCTCTTCAAAAGTTTACAAAGGATGATTTCTTTTGCACAAAGAAAACCTAAGAAGCTTCAAAAGTCTATCTTTCATCATGCTCTAATCAAACTTATAGTTCTTGAGTAGTTGAAAAAGGTAGGGAAAGATTGGCCTACCTTCTTGTTTTTATCAAACTACCATATTGATTTGCCTCCTTCTCCTCCTAAACATAGAGCCTCTAAGAAGAAAATTTCAACACCCCTTATTGACTCCTTTGTTCCCTCATCTGAGATACCACCTCATGTTGACCTTCCTAATCTCCCATTTGAAGCAGCAATAGATTATGTCCCTTCTTCTCTTACACTTGAGACAGATCAGCCTTATGGTTCTATTATCCCCCATGCATCTGAAAAACATCAATCCTCTCAAAAACCCATTTCTTCAAAACCCTCACTTTCCCAAGTCTATAGAAGGAAAAGAAAAGAAAGGGATCAAGAAATTGTAATTGAAGAACATGCAGAACTTCTTGTAGAGCTCACTCAAATGGAAATTGAAGACAATCCCCCAATTATCCAATCTACAGTTGACACACTAGTTCTAAGAATATAATCTAGGAGGAAACTTGTTTTATCAAAAGAGTTTGTTCCAATCAATGAGATGGTAGAGCCTAGTGATAAGTTGTCAAAATTTAAAGCTTCCCCTCTTGAAAAGGAAGCATTGGAAGCCATAGTCCAGTTGAGAGACTCTCCACCAGAGCCAGCTTCAGAGGTAGCGCAGGGACCTAAAGAGGATTGGGCTCAATTGTTCAAGGAGGCAGACAATCAGCTTAAGGAGGTCTAGGAAAAGAATCAGAAAGTACATCAAGAAAACATCACACTTGGGAGACAATTGACAAGATAAGTAAATGAACTGGCAGAGGAATGCAATCAGCTAAAGAAAAACATCATAAGAAAGAGGGTTCAAAAGAAGTAATTAGCTAACATATACAAACAAAATCTCAGTCTAAGAGCAGAGAACAGAAGGCTAACAGAGCACTTATACTTGGTCAAAAACATTCTCAATAAGAAGAATTTGTCTATTTTCTTGAAGGAGATTGCCTCTCCTATCTCTCCCAAGCTTGATGATTAATTCAAGATGATCTAAAATTTTGTGTGATTGATGATAGATTATGAATTCATGTTTATGTTACCTTAAAGGGGGATATGTATGGTATATGTTTTGATATGAAGTCTGAGTAGTCTCAATAATATTAGTACTCGACATTAATATGATTTTGTCCAGACAAGTCTTCATTTACAAAACATTTTTGTCACAATTTTGAAGTTTTCAGGGCTACAGAGGTTGTATCATGAATTACCATGCATATATAGACTCCTTGTAGCACTTGTTCACTCTTCAAAGTGATTTCTCACTCACTATGTGCTTAAACAGTCTTCTACATCCAGTTGGTAGCATGAAGCAAATTTCCATAGTGTATTGCATTGCAAACTTGTCAAAGCTCTGTGTGTGAAAGATTTGGTCAAAGTCCAACCTGATTGTCAGCAGTCAAAGATTGATTCGGTGTTCCAGCTGGTGGAATGCAATGTTATAAGTCTCCTACACTCATCAGGATGCCTTGGTGGAGCTATTGAATACCAAGAAGTAGGATAGGGTTTGACTCCATGAAAATAGGATCTAGATCATGAATAGTTGTAATTGATTTGCTTAGGATATTTTATAGGTATTCGATCCTCTTTTTTTGGATGTGGCAACTATCATGTAAACCTTATTTAATCCCACAGAGGCAACAGTGCTAAGGGTTCGAACTTGAATTCTCATATGTATTCTTTTAATCTAAACCTTTTCTGATATATCAAGGAATGATAAGTTTCTGCCATTGGATATTGTTCAGTCCTTCTTATTTTCTTTCATTTTTGTACTTGTGAGTTTGAGAATTTTGTTCATTTAAATGTTTATTCTGTGATTGATAATTGTCCTATTATCTTTGCATAGATAAACAAAGAGTCACAAATCTTATTGGTTATATCTGACCTATCACATGTATGGTTTATATATGTGTTATTGTTGGTATAATTAGTCTTCTTCATTCATTTGAGTTACAACTTTCTGAGAAGTACCCTTTTGGTGACCTTGTTTTGTCCTGATTTATCCAAATATATATTGAATTGAAGCTTGAGTGTGTAAGGTATTCACTTTGATCCATTTTCTACATACATTATTCAGTTATTAATTAAGTTACCAGGCTCTTTCGAATCACAACCTAGAAAGACTCCTGGAGTGATAACAACTCATATGAAAAATTCTCAAGGAGATGTGCAATTGTCAGAGCAACTAGATGGGTTGGGACTAAGGTCAGAGAACACCCAGTATATGATGGCACATCAGGACTTGACAGTTTTCTGCTCAACATGGAAGAAAAGGTAATAGAGGATCAAAGGATCCCAGTACTAGATGTAGCCCTCCAGGACACCCCTACCAAATGGTGGGCCAACCATAAAGCCTTACTTAGAAATTGGTATGATGTGAAGAAAGCTATCAAGTATAGGTTTCAGAATAAGGAGCAGATGAAATTAGATATGTAGACAGATTTCCAAGTTGCGTAATTGTTCAGCAGAGAATATGATCCTAGAGCACATATTGAATAGTGCGTGACACATTGGCAAGTTGCAAAAATACCCTCTCACTTCTGGGTTCAGATATTTCCCCATTCCCTAGGTCCAATACTGACATCTTGGTTCATACATTAGGAAACCAGAAGACACACCAGCGATTGGCAAGTGTTGGCCGCTCATTTTTGCAAGGACTTCTCATTTACAAGTAAGTAACCTGAGCTTGAAGTAGTCCTGCAAAAGATTAAAGAATTTATTTTTACAAATAATAGTAATCAGAAATCAAACTCAATGGTATTTGAAAAACATGGTCGAGAACTTCAGACCAATATTCACCTACCCTCAACCAAGAATCCTATAGAATGTTATAATATTAGCAGGGATTCAAAAATCCTAGATGACTTAGAGGAATTGAGAAACCTAGCCATTAAAGAGACAGAAGGAAACAAAGAAATCCATAACACCATACCCAGTCAAACTGATAATTCCTACAATCACCCATTAAAATTATGCAAAGTCAATATAGGGATCACAGAGAAACCTAAGATATCTATGGCGGGAGACTATTGGGATGAGCAAACTAGTCAAGAAATATAGAGCTTTTTGCGGGAATATGAGCATTTGTTCCCAAAGACTTTTTCGGAGTTAAAGGGAATCAAAGGAGTTATGGGAGAAATGAAAATTGAATTAAAAGAAGAATCAAATATAGTGAGGCATAGACAATATCATCTTAACCCTAGAGTAAAAGAGAAGGTTAAGAAAGAGATAGACAAGATGTTGGAAGCCAGACTTATTTTTGCAATGGAAGAAGCAGAATAGGTCAGCCCAATAGTTATCCAAAGAAAGAAAGGCACAAAGGATATCAAGGTCTATGTAGACTATAGAAGCCTTAATTTGCCTGTGTGCATGACCCTTTTCCAACACCTTTCACTAATGAGGTGCTAGGACAGGTTGCGGGAAGGAAGCGTACTCATTCACAGATGGATTTTCAGGGTACCACCAAGTAAGGATTACAGAAGAGGACAAAAAGAAGACCACATTCATAACAGAATGGGGGTCCTTTGCATACAATGTGATGCAATTTGGCTTAAAGAACGCCCCTGTAGTTTTCTCCAGGATTGAAATAGCATCTTTTAGAGATTTTATTCACAAGTTCATAGAAGTCTATATGGATGATTGGACGATATATAGTTTTCTCAAGGAACATGTAGCGTTGTTATGTTTGATGTTTGACAGATGCAGAGAATTGCAGATATCGTTGAATCTCAGAAAGTGTATCTTATGTGTACCACATGAGAATTTGTTGGGCCACATAGTATGCCAAGAGGGAGTATTGGTAGACCCAGCCAAAGTTGTGGTTATTGTGAATATTCCACCACCTACGAGTGCTAAGAAGTTGCGCTCCATGTTGGGACACACAGGGTACTATCGCAGGTTCATCAGAAGATATGAAAACATCATTACACCCCTAGAAAAGCTATTGAAAAAGGCCGAAATGTTCCAATGGACCCCAGAATGTGATAAATCATTCGAGACCCTGAAGGAGAAGCTCAGCACAACATCGATTATGATATTCCCAAACTGGGAAAATGAATTTCACGTCCACGTCAATGCTTCAGGAATTGCCTTAGGAGCTATCTTAGCGCAACCTAGAGATGGAGCCATAGATCATCCTATCTACTTTGAAGAAGGAAGTTGTCACAAGCTGAGCACAACTACACAACGACAGAAAGGGAGGGTTTAGCCATGATTTATGCTTTGCAAAAATTTAGACATTATTTTTCAGGCTCTCATTTCAAGTTCTTTATTGATCATTTTGCATTGAAATATCTAGTTAATAAACATGTGTTGGAAGGGAGAATTTGTAGATGGTTTCTATTATTTCAAGAATTTTCTTTTGAAGTAATTATTAAGCTTGGAATATTCAACATAGAACCTGATCACCTGTCTAGATTAGAGTCAGGGGAAAGTGTCGGAGCAGTGGACGATCAGATCCCAGATGCAGATGTGTTTTGGGTTGAGGCTATACCAGAGTATTTGGAGGACATATAAGTCTTCTTAAGTACAGGAGCTTTCCCATAAACATATTACGCAACCCAGAAATGCCATATGGTTGTTAAATCAGTGGATTACTAGTTGATCGCAGGACAATTGTACAAATTGGGACTAGATAATATCCTCAGAAGATGTGTCTTGGATCATGAAAGATAGGATATACTATGGGAATTCCACAACAGAATTGTAGGAGGTCATGTAGGAGGAAAATCCATTGCGCAGAAATTTCTACAAGCTGGACTTTGGTGGGCAGAGCTCTTCAAGGATGCAAAAGTATATGCTAGATCATGTGATGTTTTTCAAAGAGTGGGTAAGCCGTCACGACAAGATGAATTACCACTTCAACCATTTCGATCTCTATAGGAATTTGAGAAGTGGGCAATTGACTTCATTGGACCAATCAACCCCATAGCTAAGCATTCAAAGGCTAGGTACATCATTACCGCAACTGACTACCTTACATGTTGGGTTGAGGCAGTAGTTGTTCAGGATTGTTCGACCGATACTACTGCTAGGTTCATCTTTGAGAATATTATCACTCAATTTGGATGTCCTAGGATCCTAACCAGTGATCAAGGAGCTTATTTCATTAGTAGAACTCTAGCAAATCTTACAGCAGAGTTCCTAATCCAACATCACAAAAGCAACCCCTACCACCTGCAGGCCAATGGAACAGTAGAAGCATTCAACAAGATTCTGGAGAGAGGGTTAACAAAGGTCTGTTGCACAAATCGAGAAGATTGGGATGACAAATTTACAACAGTACTATGGGCTTACAGGACAACCACAAAGAAACTCCACAAGTATACGTCGTTCCAACTAGTTTATGGGAAAGAGGCAGTGGTGCCTGCAGAATTCATCACTCCGAATTTTTACATCGCACAAATCACACATATGTTGGAGGAAGAATCAGTTGCGCAGAGACTTATGGAGTTACAAGAAATTGAGGAGACCAGGTTTTTAGCAGACTTTCATCAGTCGGTTGAAAAAGAATGACAAAAATATTGGCATGACAGGCACATTAAAACTAAACTATTTGCGCAAGGAGACAAGGTTCTACTCTATGACATTTGGTACTAGAAGCATCCTGGGAAGTTTCACATGCAATGGTTGGGACCATTTATAGTTGCAGAGATCCAACCTCTAGGAACAGTCAGAATTGCGCAACTGGATGGTATGTTGCGGCCAGGATGGGTGAATGGTGCTCACCCGAAACCCTATATGTCTCAAAACCAAGCTAAAAGGATTGTTTCTCTAGTCCAAAAGACCATGTATAATAGTTAGATTTGAGTTTTCTACAATTTTTGTAAATTCAGTTAATAAAGTCAATGTGTGCAGTGTTGCACCATGACACGTAGTTCATTTTTTTATGTTTAAGTGTTGTTTGATGCAAAACTGCTTACTCAATAGCAGAGGATCAAAGAAGGAAATAAATCATTTATGAAAGTCATTAATATGACAGGGACCCCTTTGCAGTTGGAGGGAGAATGAATATGAATGCAATCGGAGTCCATGTGCCACACGCACCCAATCTAGTCACGACCTTTATTGTTGTTATGGTACCCCGTCTGAATTTAGTTAAGACATAAAGTCGTGATACGCGAAGATGTCATCGATATTCATGCAGAGATTCCAACCTGTCAAATGGAAACGTATGAAATCAGCCACGTCCATGTCCAACTTGCACAGTAAATAATAGAATTGCCCAATCAGATTTACCCCGTTAACTCGTCCCGTTGGAAAACTCAGATCCAAGTTGCATCCATAGGGTCATGATGAACAACAGTTATTGTTGAACTTGCCAGCTAAGCCCAAGTATAAATCTCTGAGAACCCACCGTAGAACGCATTATTTTCAAATAACTTAGCAATTTCTAAATTCTGGAGCGCAAGCAAGCCTATGCAGTCGAGAAACATGTATTTGTGATCCCCGATCCTTAGTTCACCACAAAATTTGTTGATAGATCAGAGCTCACAATGCCGAGATCTACAGGAAGCCAAAGTGCCATGTCCAACGCCGTAGTACCAGACGAGCCCTACGACCCCCAAGTTGAAGTCGTAGGTGATATAAAGGGTAAGGTAGAGCAGGTCAAGCCCCTTGACCTTGACTTAAAATACCAAGTATTGTTCCCCCAGATGAACATAGTTGTATTTTGGACTATCTCTCCAGACTCATTGGGAGGCATGCAGTTCGTACCCAGGCCAAAATTCATCAACTTATTCAACTCAACCATTATGAACCTCAGAGACTTACCAATGTTCGGTACCACTAGTGAAGTTGCACGATGCACCAAGTTCTTGATAAGAAGGGTGCATGACAGAAGTCTTTGGCTAGATAGGAGGTATCTAATCCACGTCGAGGACATACATCAACTCACGGGACTGTCCCT
The DNA here is from genome assembly GCA_032191745.1 of Picea mariana. Lineage (NCBI taxonomy): Eukaryota > Viridiplantae > Streptophyta > Pinopsida > Pinales > Pinaceae > Picea > Picea mariana. Next base: position 312,163 of record JASDQU010100925.1, on the reverse strand, counting down.
CAAAGGAAAGGATGTGTCAAAGGGATTCTAGGGTCCCAACAAGCATGGAAAAAATAAATGGGAGCCCAACCTCTATGAAAGGTTCCACATGCAGAGGGGGGGGCGCACAACAAAAATTGACCCCATACTACCAGAGACAGTTAGGACTAGCTGTTACATCATAGCTAGCAAGTTTATGACGTCATACTACAAGGGAGAATTCACAATGGATGCATTTTCAATGGTCAACTTCTGCACCAATGTCATTGTATTCAAATGGTGCAGTTACCTATTGGAGGAACTACTCATGGCTTGCGAATAAACCCAGGAAAGGGGAGGAACATTCACATACGGCTACCTGTTGGTGGCACTCGCAATGTTCAAATGGACGCCACCCGTTGGAATACCATTGGTGCTAGAAAAAAAGGGGCACATGGAAAAGATGTTTGAGCCATGGCACTCCATAGCGGACTCGAAGAACACAACCTTCAACAATGTGTCATTCTCCAAGTGATGCAATGGACTAATCGACACAAAGCAAAGGTTGTGCATTCTGCAAGAGCTCCTCAACTGCAACACGAGGAACATTTCTTTCAGCATTAATCGACATCATATGTTTGTATGGACAAGGCATGTTAGTAGGGAAGACTCCCATTCAAGGATGATTTCATTCTACCTGGACAAGGAGGCCTTCGACAAAGAGGTAATTTCGTGGCCAGGAATTAAATGCAACCTGCGCAAGTTGGGGCTACAGAACTGCTTCAGAAGAAAGGCAAGGAAGCAGGGGTAGGATAAAGCGTAGGACCAGAGGCCCAAAAGAAGGAATCTCAGGCACAGTCAGACTCTGAGGAGGAAGACGAGGCGCAGCCATTGGAGCGCAAGAAAAGAATGTTGTCGATTTTCCCGCAACTTCCAGATAAAGCCATGTTGACAGGTGAGGATGTCAATAAGATCCTAAGTGTTGCATTCAGCACAGAACCATTGGTGAAGAAGATCAGAACTGGGGTCTCACCAAGTAAATTCTTAAACCCCCAACCCATTGCATACGTCATCCCCCACACTCGCTCAGCGGTCAGAGAAACCCCCGTCAAACATATTCAGGACGACCCTGGGCCTGACACCTTTCTATACTGAACACCCTCCATCACCACCACAACCCCAGTCACCATCCCCTAAAACCACTAGTCCACCCCAAACCACAGATCCAAATTTGATGCAGCTCGATCCCTCAAAACAAGCAGAGYGAGAACTCCCAGAAACAACCCAAGAGTTGTCTGAGCCAAGACTAGAATTTTCTGGTCCAAACCCCAAAGTACTAGAGAAGAACATGCAACTGAYTGGTCCAAACCTAGATTGTAACATCCCCAGCCATCTACACCTCTATTAGGCAACGCTACCCAAATACATTGTCTTCTACAAACTAGCTCTGATACCAATTTGTAGCATACCCAGCSACCAACAGGCCAGGCAACGTCACAAAGGAACATACATATATACATAACATGCATTTCTAATGAATTTAAAATAAATAACACAGAGTTATTTCTACCATACAGACTCAAATGGAATTGATAGTAATTCCTGCATGCAACAAAACATATGATAACATTTCAAGAATCACAAACATGCATAACATACATAATTAAGCATGAAAATGATACTTATATTTTAACTGGAGTAAAACCACCAATTGCGTGAAGACCTTCCATGAACCTCCCATGCTTATACCACACTGCTCATCGCTCTCAACAGTGGGTCACCCCTGAGCTGGGACTAAACTCCATTAGGAAAGGGATTCCTAGGCTAGCAAAGGTCAATAGGAAAGTCACACAATTTAAGAGGAAGGATTCTCTCCCAGGAGCCACTTACGCCCACTGCTCATAGACTCTCATTCCCCACATGCATGTCCCACCCCAAGAGTATACACCTTCACTGTCACACAGTCCATCAGCTACTCCACCTCCTTTACCTTGGGCTTCAACAATAGGTCAAACTGGAATTATCAAAGATCTATAGCAGCTACAGGACTCCCTCTAGGAGAACTCACTTCCTCATCACACTCTCTCACCTGGAGAGAGTTTCTCACAGGCCTAACAACCTGCTTCTTCAATCCACAACAACCTCTCTCACCTGGAGAGAGAGTTTCTCACGGGCCTGACAACCTACCTCTTCAACCACGGGCTTGGCAACCCGCCTCTTCAAACCATAATAGCTAAGTCAAGTAAGGCAAGGATGGCTCAATAAATTATAGAGGTGCACAATGGCCATGGGTTTAGCAATGGCGTAATTGGTTGGTTTCATGCTTGTTCAGTGTGTGAGGTAACTCGTGAGGAGAGATGGGGCAGACTGGTATAGCATAGCCAAGATGATGAGAGCGTGAGAGACAAAACTCTAGGTGTGAATCTCCCTTCCTAAGTGAGTGTGTGCGTCCTCCCACCCAACAATAATTTCCCCCTTAAGATTGCATGTGTCTGAGCTGACACCTGTCGCTCATGAAGCACATTCCTTCCCTTTGGAAATCACTTGTTCTCCCTCAAGGAATTTAGGATAAAAACATATCCTTCTAGACAGTTTTTGGAATAATAATAAATCATTATTCTATTGGACTTAAGACCTTAGTCTTAGCCCCTATTTCCAACCTCTCATCCTCCTCTCCCTTACCCAAACTAGTGGAGCTTAGTCCCCCATTCTCTTTTATCGTGGTTGGTCTACACGCAATGATGTTTTTATATTAATAATATGAATATTTACATGTACAAAATAGGCTCCTGGCCTTTAACACCTAGGCTCTCTAGCCTACTAACACATAAGCCCACCAGCTTATAATTGCTCATCTCACCATCCTACAAAACATGTTTACAATTCATAATACAATTGGGGCTCATCCTTGGAGATATTACAATCCCCTCCCCTTATTTTTGCATTGTCCTCAGTGCAACTTATTTACAAAGCATCAACAAGATTTTCAAAATCTTCAAAAAGATGCAGGTATTGAGCCTGCATAGCATCCTCATGCTCCCATGTTGCATCCTCAAAACCATACCAGGTCCACTGGACCTTTACAAGCCCTATGGCTTGATTTCGAAGTTGTTTTCTCTTCCGGTCCAATATGTGCATCGGATACACTTGCAAGACGTCTTCTTGCTCCACCTAAATCACATTCCAATCAATAACATTATTAGTATCAGGTATATATTTCTTAAGCAATGAAACATGAAACACATTATGTACATTCATGGATGTAGGCAATGCAATCATATATGCAATTGGTCCAATCCTTTCTAGAATTTCAAATGGCCCACAATATCTGGCTGCCAACTTGGAACAGTTTCCCAGCTTCAGGGAACTTCTATTGGCTTTCACTTTCAAGAAAACATGATCACCCACTTTAAAATCCTTGTGGTTCCTATTCTTATCAGCATAACTTTTCTGCCTGTCTTGGGAATCCTTCAAATTCTACTTAATCTTCATCATTTTCTCTTCCATTTCCTTGAGCAACTCTGGCCCAACTATTTCTCTATCAGCTGGGTTTTTCCAGCTTATTGGTGTGTTGCACTTTCTTCCATAAAGTTCTTCAAACGGGTTCATCTTCAGTCATGCTTGATACCCATTGTTGTAGGAAAATTCTACCAAGTGTATGTAGTCTTCCCATTTAGATGTTTGTCCATCACATACATCCTTAGCATATATTCTATCATTTGGTTCACCCTCTTTGTCTTCCCATCAGACTCAAGATTATAAGCAGTGTTGAAGTTCAGATTCGTTATGAACCCTTTGAATAACCCCTTCCATAACTTTGAGGTATATCTCGGGTCTCTGTTAGACACAATTGTCTTGGGAATACCGTGCAATTGTGCTACTTCCCTCATATTGATATCAGCAACATTAGCTGCCTTGTGATTAGTCTTCAATGGGATAAAATGGGCAGCTTCCATAAGCTTATCCACCGCCACCATGATGGAATCATGTTGCTTATTTGTTCTAGGTAATCATGTGATGAAATCCATTGTCACCACTTCCCACTTCCACTTAGGAATGGGCAATGGTTGTAGCAACCCAGTTGAGTGCCTATGCTCAGCCTTGACCTTCCGACACTCCATACATTTGGAGTTGTATTCTGCAATTTCCTTCTTCATACCTGGCCAAAAGTAATGGCTCTTGACTGCTGCCACTATTTTATGATATCCAAGGTGCCCAGCATAAGGCACATTATGAATTTCTTTCAAGATCGTTATTCTCAATTCCTAGAAATTAGGTACATAAATTATGTTTTTGTACAAGAGTGTTCCATCAGCTTCTAATTTATAATCTTCCACTTTCTGTAGCATCTTACCTTGTTGTAGTTTTGTCACCAATTCCATGGAACACTCATTCTGCCTTATAATCTTCCACTTTTCAATTTATAATCTTACCTTGTTGTAGCTTTGTCACCAATTCCATGCATTTGTAGCTTCTGAAATTCTGCCTTTAATACCAATTTGATACATGCTAATGGTCGTAGCATGTAGTTCATGCACTCTTCTGTTGAGTGCATCAGCCACTTTATTCTCCTTTCCTTTGATATGCTTGATATCAAAGTCATACTCACAAAGGAATTCTAGCCATCTACTTTGCCTAGCATTTAAGGTTGGTTGATCAAACAAATACTTCAGACCATTATGGTATGTCCTTAGTTCAAACCTCTTTCCCATGAGGTAATGTCTCCATTTATTTAGAGCATTTACAATGGCCGCCAACTCCAAATCATGAGTTGCATAGTTATTTTCATGCTCTTTCAATTTTCTGGACTCATGACATATTACAAACCCATTCTGGCTGAGGACTCCTCCCAATCCTTCTTTGCATGCATATGTACACACTACAAAATCTTCATTTGGATTTGCAATCCTCAGGATTTGAGCATTGGTTAACAATTGCTTCAATTGTTGGAAGCTTCTCTCACATTCTTTTGTCCATTGAAATTTCTTCTCCTTCCTTTGCAAGGAAGTGATGGGGTGAGCTATCCTTGAGAACCCTGCAATGAACCTTATGTAATAGCCAGCTAGACCCATAAAGGATTTGAATTCTGTCACATTCTTCGGTGCTGAGCATTCTCTAATGGCTTCTTTATTCTCAGGATCCACAGCTATCCCATCTTTTGAAATGATATGTCCCAAATAATGGATCTACTTTTGATAGAATGAGCGCTTGCTCAATTTGGCATAGATTTGGTGTTATCTTAGCACTTGCAACACCATTCTCATATGATGTTAATGTTCTTCCTCTGACTTGGAATACACCAGGATGTCATCCAAAAATACTATGACAAACCTGTCTAGATATTCTCTTAATACACCATTCATTAGGCACATGAAAACAGCGGGTGCATTTGATAACCCAAATGGAACCACTGTGAATTCATAATGACCATACCTTGTTTTGAAGGTGGTCTCTTTGATGTCTTCATCCTTTATCCTTAACTGGTGGTACCCTGACTTGAGATCCATTTTTGAAAATATCTTGCCATCCTTTGACTGATCAAAGAGATCATCGATCCTTGGTAAAGGATACTTGTTCTTAATAGTCACTTTGTTCAATTTGTCTGAAATCGATGCACAATCTCAATGTCCCATCCTTATTCTTCACGAACAAGACCGAGGCACCCTAAGGTGACACACTTGGGTGTATATACCCCTTCTTCAGACTTTCTTCAAGCTGCAATTGTAGTTCTTTCATCTCTGGTGTGCTCATTCCGTAAGGAGTTTTTGACACTTGAGCTACTTCAGGAATCAAGTAGCTACTCCAGGAATCAGGTTTATAGAGAAATCAATATCTCTCTTTGGGGGTAGTCTGAGTACCTCCTGGAATACATCTTCAAAATCTTTTAATACTGCATGGTCTTCAATATTTTACACCTTATCCTTAGGTGTTTCATCCATATGAGTTGCAAATATTTCGCAGCCTTTCCTGTAGCACTTCTTCAACTGCATTGTTGAGATTTCTCTGATAGCAACTGCTCTGGGAATTCCTTGGAATGTTATTTGATTTCCTTCCTCATCCAGAAAAGTGAATGCCTTGTTATGATAGTCTAAGATGGCATGGTGTTGGTCCAACCAATCCATCCCAATTAGACAGTCATACAAACCTAAAGGTAAGATGTTCAATTCATCCCTTGTGCACAGTCCATTCATGTCCACTAGATAGGAATTAACCAACTCAACAACCTTTCTCTTGGCTCCTGTAGCCAGCTGCACTAACCAATATTTTCCATGCTTTCTTTTTGGAAAATGCAAACCCTCTATCATCCTAGGATATATATAACTATGACTGGCCTCTAAATCAATTAAAATAGTAAAGGCATGGTTATTGATCATACCTTCAACTTCAATCATGTGTGATTGAAACTCATCTTGCTTGTTGACCAGGGCTGCATAGATCCTTGGTATTATACTGCCCATGTCCTCCACTGTTTCTGCTTGTTGAACATTGTGGACATCTCTTACTTTGTCATTTTTGTGGGGGCAATCTATGTACCTATGATTTCCTTTACAACCCCAACCTTCCATAGGTGGTTGTCTTGGTATTTTCCCACCTACTTCAGCCTTCCTGGGCTCTCTAAAACCTGTTTTTCCTTGAGGGCTATTTCTGAAAAAGGATGGCTTAGATCCCTTCTTCCTTTGATCCATCTTGAATCTCTTCTTTTCTTTCCAAGCCTTTCGGAAAGTGGGATTTTCTCTTTGCTGCTCATATAAGCATTTTTCTCTCCTTATAGTTTCTTCCATATTTTTAGGATCATCATAATGGATCTTGTCACTGATGGGAGATGGTAGTCCACTCAGATACCTTTGAATTTTGACAGTCTCATCTTTGATGAAAGTGACATACTTTAGCAATTCCAAAAACCTTCTCTCATACTCATCAATGGTCATGCTACGCAGCTTGAGTTCAAAGAAATCTTTCATCTTTATGTCATAATATCTTTTAGTCAAGTATTTATTTTTGAAATACTTCTTGAATTCCTTCCAAGTAATATTTTTCTCTTTAATGTGTTGCACCTGCACAAGTTGATCCCACTACATGGATGCCCTTCCTTTCAGTTGATACATTTCAATTCTTCCTTTGTCATGAGAGGAATAATTCGGCAGCTGGAAATATTTCCTCATGCCAAGCAGCCATGTCTCGACATCTTCCTCCTTTTGGTGTTATCCATAAAACGTAGGAGGTTTAATCTTGTTCATTTCACCCTTCAGTTCATCCACTCCAGATATCCTATGCTTTCTGGTAGGAGATGGGCTTGAAATACTGTGTGCCCTCCTCTTGGAGTGCCCTTGGTTGTGATAATGGTGTCTACCAACACTCCTTGTTTTTCTCTTCTCATCAGGGGACCTATGACTTCCTGATTTATTGGAGTCACTCTCCTTATCCAATTTATTTTCTATCCTTTCCAGGCTCTGTATCAAATTTATGTTGAATTCTCCCTATTGATCCCTCGCTTTCATGAACTTTATGTTATCTGCTCAGTGAGTCTGGACATCTTTTTGCAATATTTCAATGATTTTCATCATGTTTCCTTCCTTATTTATATCTTATCCATGCACATTGGAGTTTGATCCTTCAACTCCCAAATGGACATCCATTCCTTTAGATTCATTCTATGAACTAAAGGCATTGTGTGCCTTCTCCATTTCTCTTCACTCTGCGGCAATTTGGTTCAGTTTTGAAAATCGTTGACTCTGCAAACACAGCATGCAGTCAACCGAAATTTTTTAGGTCATTAGTCCTTAACAAATTCCACAGTATTCATAAACCAATCTCATTCAAAGAAAACTTTCAGATTCCATTTTATGTGGTTCTCGATCAATCAAGAATCCCTGCAGGTCTTTTCTTTCTGAGTTTTTCTCTGTTCTGTAATCACTTTTCGGGCACTAGCCCCTTTCTCTTATCCCTAAACCCATGCAACCATAGGTTGTGTCCAAGCGCTAGATCGATAGGTGCTTATTCAGGACTTTGGACCTCCAGGCTTCAGAAGTTCCTAACCCAAGTCATTGTAACTCCCTGGAGTGCCGAATGGGCGAACTCGCGAAGTGTGGGGAGTGGATCTATGGTCTATTGTTCATGAGAAACCAATGGCTAATATGCAATATAACCCTCAATAAGCGGATATGACTATTTCCATATAGTGGTTAATATTTACGCAAGTCTCATCGGCCGTGATCATCAACGCTTATATCGGTGGCTCGTAATCAATTCTACACCCCCCCCTTACCTTTCTACCTTTAACGGTGGGGGGTCTCTCCACTGCATAACATGGAACAATTCTTTCGGAGAGTCCAGTCTCCAGAATGTGGCAACTGGTGCCATGTGCTACTGTGACCATCAGGGCCCCACCACCCATACTCGAGAGGAGGTCCACATGGTGAAACATTAGAAATGGACATGTGGCCTACTCAGATAGGTGACACATGTCATGTTCCAAATGAAATTTCAATATTTGGAAGGTCTGAAACCCACTGACATGTGGCACACATCCTATGGGTCCACGTCATTCTCGATGACATCATCATGCCACGTTACTCCAGAATTTCGGGCTTCATAATTTTTTACGTCGGCTTCCTTCCAGTCTCCCGAATTCTGAATTTTGGACTTCTTTACCCTCCGGGTCCACATAGTACAGTTGTTGACATTCCAAGTGGGGGCACATGGCAGGCATAGGAGAGATCCATGTCAACTCCAGGTGACATCATCATGACTCACTACTTCGGCTCTTCAGGGCTTCAGGAGTTCTCACCTCCGCACACACTAATTCTCTCCAACGCCAAAATCTCGAACAAGCCAATATGTTGACACATGTCCCTCTTGACGAACAGTTTTTTTTAACTCCAGACTTTGGAGCTTCGCCCTTCACCACTACGTTTTCCCCTTTTAAATTGGCTTGTTCCAACGGTAAGGCTTCTCCCCAGATCTACGGTGTAGATATCCTCCAGGACTTCGGAATTCAGGCTTTGACCCTTCTCTTAACTTCACAGAAGTTGTGAAGTCCAAAGGGCTTCCAGATTAACCCTCCTGCACTTTCTCCAGATCTGACGATCGTGAAGGATTCCCCTTCTCCCGAACAAATCCTATGGCCCCAACAACACGAATGTTGTGATTTCTTTCTCTGTGGCCATTTCTTAAACTTATTACACCTCCTGAGCTTCGTAACACGGCCATGGTAACCTCTTGGCACTCAGGAATGTTCTGAGGTTCCAAATTGGTTCCTCTTGACACAATTTACACTTGAAACCTTGGTTCCAATGACCACTTATCCATCCCATCCAGGCTCAGTGCTTGAACCTTGTCTATGATACCAATTTGTAACATCCTTGGCCTAGTGGAGCTTAGTCCCCCATTCTCTTTTATCATGGTCGGTCTACACGCAGCGATGTTTTTATTAATAATATGAATATTTACATGTACAAAACAGGCTCCTAGCCTTTAACACCTAGGCTCTCCGACCTACTAACACATAATCCTACCAACTTATAATTTCTTGGCTCACCAACCTACAAAACATGTTTACAATTCATAATACAAATGGGGCTCATCCTTGGAGATATTACACCGACACTCATGACCAGCAGATTGTGTCTTTTGTGCCGAAAAAGGACACCCATCACATCCCCTAAATGACCAAGGTTTAGGGTGGCCAAGGAAGCGCAACGCAGGGAGCTGACGGAAGTAAAGGGGAGGAGATACCAAAGGTTTAGAAGGAACCTGAGTCAACTTCAAGGCAGAGCACTACATCCGCACAGGAATAGATGGAGATGGTTATCCAAAACCCTCAGCAGTGTGTAGAGTTGTTGCAACTCTTCCTGGCCAAAACAGAGGTTCTGACACTCTTTCCCTCAGTGCTAAGGTTGAGGCTTGTGTCGGGACCATCAATAGAGGAGGAAGTAGAGACCTGCTCAGAGCATTCAATGGCCAGTGGACTTCCACTACAGACTTGATCACCTAGAGATGCAGCCCCTTCATCCGTTGACCTTGCATAGTGGCCAGCGACACACTTGGTCGGAATGATGAGAGCATCCATTGATCAACTAGAGCAGAGGCTCTAGCAGGCTAAGAGGTCTGCCAAGCACACAAGGGAGGAAGCACTCTTTGTGCAACCATGCAAGACACAAGAATCACATGCAAAGATCTAGGTTGAGCATAGACTAGAAAGAGTGTAGGAAAGACTTGTTGAAGCCTGGACGGAAATTCGGAGGTCACACCCCAATTGCCTGAAGCCAAGGATGCATGAGAGCCAAAGCATCAGATTGATTTTCTCCAAGGAGCATGGTCACAACTGGCCTTTCGTGCTGAGCATATAGAAGTGCAGTTGTGGCAGACTCAGAAAGAAGTAGAGAAGCAGCCTCAGAAGCTGCAGGAGTAGATGGAAAAGGTAGTGCAACAAGGCAACAATGTCCGAGCAGCATTACATAAGCGCACANCACCCCAATTGCCTGAAGCCAAGGATGCATGAGAGCCAAAGCATCAGATTGATTTTCTCCAAGGAGCATGGTCACAACTGGCCTTTCGTGCTGAGCATATAGAAGTGCAGTTGTGGCAGACTCAGCAAGAAGTAGAGAAGCAGCCTCAGAAGCTGCAGGAGCAGATGGAAAAGGTAGTGCAACAAGGCAACAATGTCCGAGCAGCATTACATAAGCGCACAGTTGAATGCAGAAGGATTTTCAAAGAAGTTAGCGACTGGATGGGCATCATCACTAGACGCAACCAAACCTTAGAGGATGTGTGCACCAAAATCCAGGTGTTGAATGGATAATTTTTGGCCACGATGGATCCGTTGGAGCAACAACAGAAGTTCGATTAGATCCAGTAGGTGGATAATGAACTGAACTCCCTCTTTGAGGCGCAAATTGTAGCAAAGAAGAAGTTGCATGAATTTAGGCCTATCATTCAGATTGTGTACATGTAGATGCACCAAGTTGATGCAACAGAATATTCTGAGTGGAACTCGTTGGTCACATCCAAGCAAAAGGGATGTATTACAGAGGCGACCCAACAATTTCTAGCATAGGAATCACTCCTTGCCAGGAAGTGACAGAATAAATTTGGAAGCTTTCAAGGAGTGAGGAAGTCAGCCTTGGAGTTGGTTCAAGAGTTGGTCCCTTCATTTGAAGAGGCAAAAGAAGAGAAAACGCAAGCAGAAGAGCAAAATAAAGAGGAAAAGGAGGACAAGGAAAAACAACAGTTGCTCCTGGAAGCTGCAAAAGAGCTGAGTACTTGACTCAAGGGAGAGTCAAGGATTATGGTTGGAGCCTGTTGGGCCCTTCATTTTTGGGATAAGGAATTGCGTAAGTTTTGGCCTAGTATGATTTGTGCAAGCTTCAGAGGAAGCTGGAAGGTAGAGAAAGAAAAAGAAACATAAATCAGTTGCAAAAAGGACAGTGCAACGCCAGCAAAGCAAAAGCGGTTGCAACAGAACAAGAAAGCGTGCAAGCCAAGACAGAAGACACAACTTAGCTTATATATAGGGATGAATATGATTGTAAAAGGGTTGTTGGTATTGTTGTTGTTGTTGATTTGGTTAGATAGTATCTCAAATGTAAGGTTCTGATCATAGTTCTTGTATACTATTGATAAGTCAGAGTTCTGACTCTGTAATGTAATATGTACACCATTTTGAGAGTTAGAGCTATATGACCTAAGTCCAAAGCCAATGGTTTGTAGCAAAGTGCTACTGTGTGTCTCAGATTTGTAAATGAAGAAAGATCTGAAGATAATATGATGAGGGATCTAAATTTTCAAAATATGATGTGTCTTTATGTGTTTTACGTATGCATTACAGTACTATTTTATGGTTTATAAGTTCCACATGATGTTTTTGTGTTTAAATGCTTGTTTTCAACATAAGTAGTTCCAATTCTTGCACATATGAGTTTAGATATGTTCTATAGCTGGATGTCTTGCGCAAGATCAGGATGAATCTTAAAGGTTCTGTGAATCCTCCTAAGTCTTTTCCTTTCCCTTCCCTATCTATTTGTCTCAGCATCACTTCGCATGAGACTTCTTCTCTTGGGAGGAGATGAAAATGCCAGCAATATAGACTACTCGGTACCTTTTGTTGGTAACCTAAGAAGGACCCTGGTCTAATCAAACTTGCACCAACACCATTTTCATCATCATCATCATTGTCATTGTCATCATTTTCATCATTGTCATGATCATCATCGTCATCATCATCATCATCGTCATCATCATCATCATCATCATCATCATCATCATTGTCATGATCATCATCGTCGTCATCATTGTCATCGTCGTCATGTCAGCACCATAATCACCATTGTCATCGTCGTCCTCCTCATCATCATCATCATCATCGTCATTGTCATCGTCATCATCATCATCGTCATCATCATCCTCGTCATCCTCATTGTCATCGTCCTCCTCATCATCGTCATCATTTCCATTGTCATCACCATGATCATTGTGTGCTACAAAAGGGGGGCTAAAAACCTTAAGAGGGGACAAGGGCTATATTTGAGCATATGTGCTCTAGAGATATCATGCATTAAGGCGATTTAAACATTGACATATAAAATAGCAATTACCTTGCTTTATTGATACACTAAGCTCCATCGATACTTACCCTATCCTTCGAGCATTAGTAGAAATAAATTTAAAAAAACACTTAAAACCCCAAATTGACAAATTGACAATGCTCAACTCCACATTCAACATTAAGTCCCCCAAATTGAGTCTCATTGTGATGGAAAAGGATCCATTGAGGGAAAACATGAGCTTTATTTCACTTGTAATGGCAAAGGAATTCTTGAGAAGAGGGCAAGGCGTAATGTTCCCCCATATTCATTGCACTACCACAATGCCTTACAATGGTGCCAAAACCCACTCCTTCATGCATAATTACTCACCATTAACATTGTGCTAGTATGGATAGGGGAGGGGAATATGAAATATGCTATTAATGACACCTCACAGGGAAACATAGAAGATGGCCACACTTCTTTGTTTCACATGTTTTTTGAATAGTGTGTATATCCCACATTCTTAGCTCCATGTTGACACCAATTTTAAGGGCTTACGTGGAAACATGTTGTTAGATTGAACCTTGAAACTTAGGGTGGACCACTACCATACCTCTTACCCCATCAATTTTTTCATATATTCCTTTAATCAACATGAATAAGTGGGATTTTGAAATCAATCATTTTCATAAGTTGTCACAACTGGGGAACCTATTCTACCAAATATGTCAAAGGCTTACACTTGAACCTAACCACAAGAAACACACTTATATAAATGTGCTTTCCCACATGGGGAGACCATGCCTCTAAAGTGATTTGAACATTGATGGAGAAAATAACAATACATTTGCTTTACCAACCCACTAAGGTCTAATAATACTTCTCCTATCCTTTGAACAATAGTGAAAAAGAAAAAGAAAACCGAAATTCAAATTCAAAATCAAAGAAATTGAAAAACGTCGTGTTTCACTTCATGCCCCTTTAAAAATAAAAATTAAAACAACTAACATATCACAACTCTACACCAAATTCATTGAAAATTTACACTTAACCCTAACCACGTGCACTACACTTTTATAAATATGATTCTTCATAAAATGAAACCATGCCTCTAATAATATTTGACCATTTAAAAATAAAATAACAATACCCTACCAAACCATCAACCCCAATGAAGCAATTACCCTTTGAGCCATAGTGAAAAGAAACAAACCAAAAAAACCCCACTTGTAACCAAAATTCAAATTCATGGGACTTGAAACTAGGCGTCTTTCACTCTATGAACACCCTCAGAGCAACCCCCAAAAACTCAAATGCATTAAACTCTGAGCCAAAGCCTCACCAAATCCAGTTATCTGGAGCAAAACCCCTTTGGTGGGAAAACGCCAGTTAGGAGCTTTCGGCCATGGCAAAGGATGAAGAAGAATTCCATGGTGAAATGGAGGAGAACCAGATGAATGAAGAGTAAAAAATATGGAAGAAAAACACATTGTTTCTCTACGATCTGGTGATAATTCACTCCCTCGAATGGCCTTCACTCATTGTCCAATGGCTTCTGAACTACGAAGAGTCCCATGGAAACGATTATTCCATTCAGAAAATGATATTGGGGACTCATACTTCTGACAATGAGCTGAACTATTTGATGTTGGCCCAAGTTTAACTGCTAATGGAGGATGCAGAGAATGAATCCAGGAAGTATGATGACGAGTGTGGGGAGATTGGAGGGTTCAATTGCGCTAATGCAAAGGTATTGTTAATGATATTGTCAATGTTGTTATCAATGGTGGTTAATGATTTTGTCAATGTTGTTTGTAACAAAAGAATTCAATAATTTGTTTGACTCTGATTTCTACTTAGCTACGTTTGTTTTCTTTTGTTCTCAATGTTCCTGTTAATTCTTATAACTGAGATCACTACTATTCTGAGTATCTGAATTCGTGTTGTCTTTGTTTAGGTTGTTCTTCATTGCTACTATTGTTTAATATGAAAATGTTCCCTTTGAAATTCTTCTCTTTTAAAATTGGCTTTTTTTAGTTTCAGGCATTGATGGCAGTGCTCCAGATGAGCAGCAACCTCAGGCTGATCATGTGCAGTAGGAGGCTCCGCCACCTAGCATGATACCACCACCTTCTATGACTTTGTTTCCTCCTGAATTTGTGGTGCCACACAGTCAACTCAAACTAGGACAAGCAATGGTGTGGTTCCAACTTCCTTCCCATCATGGAAAATATATATTTAATGCCATCTTGCTAAGTTCGGATGAAGTAACCTGTTAGTAATGCGTCAAATAACGACTCTGAAATATCTATTGTTAAAAGAAAATTGTATATGAAATAGGAGGACGTGGATATTGTTGTAGGTTAGGTTTTATTTCCTTTCCCTTATTAGATATTAGGATGGATGCAAATAGGATAACAAAGTTGATTATTCTATCATTCAATTGTTTAGTCCTTCAGTCCGAAGGAGATTAATTTTCTTTGAATGGTGGTTATGTTTTCTGTCATGTGTGAGCTGCATATTGTTATCCAGATCCCTACTTTCGAGGCATTGTTGCAGCATATGGGCCACAAGTTGTGGTAATATTTATATGTCGAATAACTACTTTTTTGTGATGGGAGGGAAAGAAAAGAGTGAGGTTTTACATTAAAGTTTTCCTAAACTGAATTCCTTTGTGCATAAGAAACATGTAGTATTTGACTATAATATGAAAGTAGTTTTATCCAGTGCTAGTGCCACTTCAACTTATATACTGAGAAATTGATTAACTATTTATTAGCTAGCTTTTTCAGTGACAACATGAATAATAGACATTTTCCAGATTTGTCCCCATATGCTAGGGGTTCCACATGTTGGTCTTCCATTTCCATTAGAAGCAATTGAGGAGCCTGTTTATGTCAATGAAAAGCAATATCATGGAATTTTGCAACGTTGACAATCTCAAGCAAAGGAAGACTCTATGAAAAAATTGATAAAGAACAAAAAGGTGAACACTTGTGGCCATTCTTACTAATGAATACTTTTCCTTCCTGCAACATCAAAACAACTCTGTAAAATTATATCTTGATAGTTTTGTTTCATAGAACTTTTGCAGAGAGATTTTGGATTTATTGATGATTGAGATGCTTTAGTATGGTCTTGTTTGGTTTCATATTAAATAGAATTTAGTCGCATTCTAAACTCTTTCTATGATAGTTATGGACTTTTCACATTCACATGATATCTTTATGCCATGTTACTCTTAGATGGGTTGTCAGTGCAGTGCAATCATGTGTTTGTTTTGTGCTAGTTAGTAGTAATTATATGTTTTGGTTTCCTATATCCAAACCATGATTAATTATCATGTAAAAGTGAAAAAAATGTTTCATAATGATGTCTTGTTATAGGGGAAGAGATAGATTTTTTTTTTTGAGTTATATTAAATCATTATTTGAGAACAATATTAAGATAATTCCCATATCCCACAAGGTAAAAGTTAAAACTCTATCTCTTGTTAAAGTTATTCTATCACAATAGTTTGGGTCATGTGTGGTTGTTGTGCATGCCAATTTGGTATCCCTTACATCGGGACAATTTATAAAAGTAATATATATAAAATAAAAACAAATAAATCATCCTTCAACTCAAATACCATCCCAGTTCGTAAAAAGGTTTTTAGATCTGCCTCCCCATCTTGTTGCAAAAGCGACATTAATACACAAATCTTAAATATGGTAGTAAGGACCAGTCTTTGTTGTAAAAAGGTTGTAAGAGGCTAACCCGTCGGAGTGCTGAACATGATTGTTGGCAGTGGGTACCATCCTATGGTATGACTAGGTAAACCCGTCAAAGTACTGAACAAGCTTGCTGGCAACGGGGAATTCTACCTAGAGAGGATGATAATTGAAAAATGATAAATAAAAATAACAAGTCTTTGATTTTAAACTTGTCCCGATGTATGGAAATACTTGTAGGAATAACTGAAAAGAAGTATGCATGATTAAGCAAAGGTAAATGAACTCCATTAACTTTCCATTGGGGAATAACTTGAATATGATATTCAGACCCTATTGTCTAATTCTTCTTAACTGTATGTAAGATGACTTGTCTTACAGGTGGGGCCATGCTCTTAACCATTTTGCTAGGCTAACATGTGAAATTTACCTATACATGCGGAAGCTATAAATCTCAGGATATTGGAAGGATTGATCGGTTTCCTATATGATTGATTGAGAAAATGTTACTATGCTTAGGAGGGAAGGGGTTTCCTGAGCTAAAATTTGTTCATTTGTTTAGCAAGTCTATGTGAAAATACTATATGATTTCTGCCATGAATATATATACCATGAAACCACTTTTTACAAAATTTATCAAGTTGAATATATCATCAATTGTTGATAATTGCATATCATGATGATGAAAGATGATCAACTATATACTATTTTAGTAATGTCATGATTTATTTGTTTATGTGTAGATGACAAGTTTGGTACTACATCACAATTTTGTTTTATAGGTCTCTACTCATGACCAATAAAAGGGAGAACTGATCAAAGAAATTGTGTAGCTTGATTATTCCAAGAGAGAGGGGGATGTTCATAACTCAACAATTATGTTATGTCCAGCTATGAACTTCCTTTTCTACTACAGAGATTGGAACTCGGCTAGAAAATAACACCTCTTTGCTCAAGAATTATCCGTTGCAGTTACATTTCAATGAAATCAACTAGGATGGATACTTCAGTTGCAGCCACCCTATCATCCACCTTGACAGTCTGGAGTATTATAACACTGATGATCTTAGAAAATACATGCTTGTTGTTGTATAATTTTCAATCCCAATGTTGGATGAGGTGTTGGATGAAGTATTGTATGAAGTATTTGAATTTACAATGCCTAAGGTAACCAAAACCCAGGTATAGCTACTTGAATCCCATGATATTTTGATCTAAAAGATGGCAAAACTTCCAAATTTACGAGTTCAAAATACCTAGTTGGCATATATATTTAATAAGTTAGACTAGCTAATCTTCTTCATATGGTCAATCTGAATATTCATTTATAATCTGAACATTCATCTATTTTCAAACATTCATATTTTATGATAATGTACAGGTGATTTTTGGGTATTAAATGTTCTATTTTGTAAGTGGTGTCATAGCCATCCTTTCATACCTATATTCCATGAATCAAAAGGGAACCTACAACTTCTTCATACTCTTCAAGTGATTATCATTTTCAATCATAATGTCCAAGTCTTTGACTTGGACATTGATTGTACATTTCATGCCATATTGATTTTTAGGGAGGCCGGATCTTAGGATACGATATTATGGAATTATTTTGTGTAATGATTACTTTGGGTGGTGGCTTGGTCAACTTTCATATGTTCCAAATGAATCGAATGACATGACACTCAAGGTTTTGTTTAAAATAGAGCACTTTGTCTCTTCATCCCATTCTCATTTTGCATCCACCTTACATTTCGTCGTCATGCCTAATTGCCATGAACCCTCTTCATATGTCGAGCTCTTAGCCATTCTCAAGTTCGTAGCTTGCAGAGAGATTTTTCTCCATTTAGAGTGGGGACCGTTTCTTTCAAGTTTTCAAGGGCATGATGATGGTGTATCTTTGCAATTTGCCCTTAGTTTTTGTTAGGGTCCTAACCCGCACATAGGTAGAACAATATATTCGGATGTAATAAAAGTAAATATTAATAAGGCCTTTCAATAAAATAGAATAAGGCAGATGTAAGAAGACCTAATAGAAGCTTCTTCTTCTAGAAGGATCTTCCTCTAGATGCTTCTTTTTAGTATAAATAGGAGTCGAGGGTATGAGAAACCTAGCTTGGATATTATTTTAATAGAGCTCTGCTCAACTAGAGGTTGCCCCCTCGAAGAGGCCCATGAACATTGCTTTCATATTCAAAGTGTTATTTCTGTTATTATTCTCTTATCATTTCAATGCTATTGTGGTGAATGTTCTGGTTATATTGTTGTTATTCTGACATTTCTAGCATTTTATTTCTATTCTGCATACATTTTATATATGTTATATTACAAGTGTTATCAGAGCACTTTCCTCAGCAGGAAGTGTGGTTTAAAAAAAAAAAATCAGGGTAGAGACGTATTCCGACGTCTTTAAGCCACAGATATATGTTGTTACGTGCATAAACCCGCAGTTCAGGGATTCATACATGCAGGAAATACAGGTGGTACTTAAGCACACATCTGTTGGCCACCCTTGTAACCCCTGTTGGTACCCCTTCGAGTGGTAGCGCATCAGACATCACCTGTGTACGAATCGGCCTAGATTACCTTAAGCCCTCTTTAGATAAACCGATCGGTCACCTGACTACTATAGTGTCACCAAGAACAGCACTCGAGAAGATACTCTCTAGTACCTGAGTAGTCGGGTAGTACGACTAAGGGTACGATCTATCCTCCTTAGTTAGTGCCCTGAGATATTGGGTCGAGTACTACTATTGGACCCCGCACGTATATCAGAGAGTTATAGCATAGGGCAAACCCTTGTCTGTAGAACCCTTGAATACCTAACCCTTGGGGACATAAACATAAACAAATTAAAACAGACAAGATCTATTGCCATGCAAATCTGTTCGGGTTGCCAAGTAAATACACATTTCTTTCTGGTTAATCATTTGGGCATTTCCCCTCTGCAGTATTCTTCAAACTGGAGTATAACTCCGCAAGTGGAAAAAAAAAAGTCTGGACATTTTTTCACCATTATTTGAGACCTATTCCATTGGATTCATCTCTTTGCCCTTATCACATTCATCCATATCATTTTTTGGCAAAATTTTTGACCCCGCCCACCCCTTTTTAGTTCCCCCATCCTCATGGCCCATACCTATATCCAAGACTTGGAAGATCGTTTCAACACCTTGCAATCTGGTATCATTGAAACCCAACAAGAAGTGAAACAAATTAGTGCCAATGTTGCCTCCATCAATACAACCATGCAGTCCTCAATGGAGGAAATCAAACAAGACCTCACCACCCAACTTGAATCAATCTTTTCGGCACTTTGCACCAAACTACATATCCCTACAGATAACCCTTCCTCTTCCTCACATCCACATCCTGAAGGTGACCATTCCTCTCATTCCCATAACTTTCAGAACCATCACTTTCAACGTGACCTATGCCTTCCATGGGTGGATGTGACCAAATTTGATGGCTCGGACCCCACTGGTTGGGTAACCCAAATGGAACATTATTTCTCTTTATACGGCATTACAAATGACTTGGCCAAAC
>JASDQU010100925.1:238015-267488 GCA_032191745.1 Picea mariana | reverse complement strand
TCATTACCACTTAATTGGGGCATATTAGATTAGTAATGTTATTTTATTTATGTCGGCTTTAGGCCATTAGTGGTGATTTAGATTAGTAATGTTATTTTATTTATGTCGGCTTTAGGCCATTAAAACCTCCTAGTCTCCTATATATACCAAGGAGACATTTTCATTTTGAATCATCGTGTACTTGAACATTTAAGTGGGGTAAAAGGAGGTTGCCCCCTCGAAGAGGCTTATTATCTAATATTATCTCTTTTTCAAGGCGTTGAGTACTTTTCTTGAGGTTTTTCTATGCTATATTGATGTTTGGTTCTTAACAATTTGGTCATCTTGATTTTGTCTAATTTTGAAAATGATTTGGAGGTGATCCCTTGAGAGTCGATTTTCATAGAGCAGAGGTGGATCCGCCTGCTTGTCCTCACCAATGCTCATATTATGCTCCTCCACCTACCAGCTTGGGTGAATTTCCTCATCCACCATGCAGCTGTTGTTGGTTTGTTTATCTCTGTCTACTCTTGTATTGGTCTTGAGGCATTATTATGGGTTATTCAGATTCTCATTTGACTATTACAGATTGACCCTAGTTCATAACTAATAAGCTTTCCAATAAAATCTTTTAAATACTATAGGCCCCTCTGGTAACCCAGAAGGCTACGCAATACACAGAGTGAACTGCACAGTCTCACCCGAGATATCTCTATGGGTGGATGGAAGACTCAAGTGTTTGCAACTTGAGATTGAGTGTGATATGTCCTTGTACGTTATAACCTCGATTTAGTCCATGTAACATCTTGTTCTAATATTTATTCTATGCATGGATGTAAAATACCAGATCTACTTAATCACTTCATTCATTCAACATTCATCAACTAACTAGACACAAAGACACATTCATTCAATCCCATAACACCATTTTACCGTGGTTCACCCCCTCTTGGGCTACGTCCACAAAAATCTAGCTCTCAACTTCTTATTATGGTTTAGAAATATATCACATTGCACGTGTTTACATTCTTGGATCTCACTTCTCTCAACAGGCTCCTTGATCCATGCGAGGATGACTAGATCGCACCAGGCTCTTCAACCTACGATCTAACCCTTGAGATCGAGTCACTCATTCCATCCTTATCTTACCAACTTAATGATTCATATTTTGCTTACAACTCTTTCTCTTTTTGTCTCTCCATGTGTGTCCTTTCTATTCTCCTCCTTTGTCTCTCCCTATCCTAAGTACTACTTATTTATATCCTTGGCTCACCAACGATTACAATACATTACAAAAACCCTAACCTTAGCATCATTAAGTATTCCATGCATGCACATGTGCTACTTTTCCTTCTAGATGTCTTTTTCCTCTTGCATGCTTCTCTTCCAAAAGTAGCCTTTCTTTTGGATTCGACCTGCATCCAACAGGCCCCCAACACTAACATGTGGCTCATCCCAAGCCACCTAGACTTTGTGCGCCTCTTCAATCTCTCCTGTGAGAGCCTAGAGCTTTTCTACGAGTTCCTTCGCTTGCGTTTGAGCCTGCGCGGTCTTCTCCTTGAGTAAATCCAATAAATGTACTACAATGTTGTCGTTGATCATCCTTGAAAACTTTGCCTGAGTTTGTGCCATGTTCTTCTTTTCATCTTCCACCTATGAAATAACCTTTGTTTCCCGCTCCTGGAGTGGTTCCATTTTAGCTTAGTGCTCCTTTTTCTATGTCTATGTAGCTATGTGTTCTTCTTGTAGTTTCTTCATATCTCGCGCTCCCTTGACACAATCCGTGATCGACATTGTATTTTTCCTCTACTTGAGGTCCTGGATAGTTGTGCTTATCCTTTCTTCTTCTTGGTCCCACTTCTGGACCTGTTGATCCTCTTCCATCTTCGTCCAAAGTTGTACTGCCTTCTCGAACAAGTCGGCTGCCACATGGAATTATCGCTCTATATCCTTTATCTACGTTGTTGCCTCCAACTTCCTCTGCTCCTTCACCTCTGGTGGTGTGGTAGGTATGAATTGCTCCCGGAGGTGCTTGATCTCATGTCTGTATTGATCGATTGTCTGCACAATCTGATCAATATTCTATGTCACTATGAGTTCTACTGTCTGCACAGTCTTTGGTATTTTCTGATAGGCTACGGCCACTTCTTGCTCCATCCTATCCATGCGACCTTTTTCATATTTGGTCTCAATATTAGCTTGCCCGAGTACCAATTCCAGCACATCCTGATTGTCCTTTTTCTGCTGCAATTTTGTTGTGTCCATGCGTGCACGTGACCGTACCTCCCACACGATGCTAACCTACAGTTTATACAAGGCTTTAGTTAGTATTCGTGTCATCACCAACTGTATTTGTGCCAAATCCTTCAAGACTTTCTGACTCACAATTTCATCCATGCGCAACATGCTGGGTGTAACATGAAATGTCGAGCTCAATTATGTTGTCGTCTGAATCTTGTCTTGCTCACTCGATTCTACCTCGGCTCCTATTTGTGATGCTGATGGGACTATTCCTACACTAGTACCAGCTGCCTATGATTCTCTGAGTTGTTGGAAAAGTTGTCCTATGTATGCCAACAATCCTATCCCTTTGGTCTTGAGCATTGTCAAAATACTCCATTGTGCAATCCTGGACCATTTGGGCCACAAGGTTCATGTCATACTTTGTGATCATGTATTTGGGTGGCGTTCTATGTGCCTTTTCTTTCTTGCACACACCCCCCATTTGGATGAATGGCCTCTTAGTATGGCCTTGCTCTTGCTGAGTAGCACTTCATATGGTTCCCTGTGTTGTCTCAGTCTATTTCTTTTGTACCCATGGTGCTTGGGTGTTGTTCTTCTTCCCCACCTGAGTACCTTTCCTAGAAACACCCCCTTTCTTTTGTTGCACCGTGTTTTGACCGATCCTTGTCTTGTTGGGCATCGTTATCTCTTATGATGGTGTTTTTTCCTGCCATGCCTCCTCCTCCATTCCTGCGGGCCTTTCTTGATTCAGGACTATGATCCTCTAGTCATCATCACAAGATTTGATGGCCATCTCTATGTCCACCTCCATGATGAAGTAGCACAGTTGTAGCCATTGATTATGGGGATCTTTCCATTCCTAGATCTACATTTCATGTCTAGTTGCTTTGAAGTTGGCTATACCATGATACTGTGTGACCATTTTTGACGTCACTCCCCAAGTGTTAGCGATGCTCTCCTGTAGATCGATGTGATATCCTTCAAATATGGTTGCATTCGCCTTTCTGTTCTTGGGGTCCGAAGAAGACCCCAATGATAGGTATTGCGCTGCGTTGAAAGGATTAGGTCTTGTGGCAAAGAATGAATACTGAGGCTCTTTCCATTTGACAAGGGGACCATGATGAGTAGCCATGAATAGTGAAATTATGTCCCTAGATCCTGCGCATCCTTACAGTCGTCCAGGAATAGATTAAGAAAATACGGGGTCCAACTGAGTGTGGTTCCCTCCGCACACTGTGCTGTAGCTGCAAAAACCCCAGCCAAGACTTCCTAATTGTGGAATTTCCTAAGTAATTTGCATGCCATAATTTTGGTGGCCATTCTTTTTGTTGCATCACTAATATGCTTGATTATGATTCCATGTGACCCCCTTTTGGTACCATACTTCTTCTTCATTTCCTCGATCATCGCTTTCTCCTTTGTCTTGTCCTCAAGGAACTGCGCGAGGTCCTCCCCCCGTGATGGTGGCCCTATGATGTGTGCAATAAGCTCTACGTCTATTGAGACGAGCTATTCTAGATAGAGGTATGCTCCATGGGTGACTTCCATCAACTGCTTGATGCAGTTGTTCACATATTGGCCCCTCCCAAAGTGCGTGATGTCCAACAGGCCTAGAATCCCGTTTTTGGCCAATGCGGCTACCCACTGGATTGGTTAGTTAATTGGTTCACCAAAGGGTCCTATACCCACAGTCTGTAGGTAAAATTTCTTGGTGAACTATGGGAAATCGTCTGTGTTCATCACGTCATGGTATGAGTACTTCAATTTCTCCACGTGGCCTAACAAGTTTCTTGCTATTTGTACCCCTTCCGAAATGTGCGACAAGACAATGGATGTGGCGGCTTGATTGCATGGTGAACTTGCTATTGGATATTTTCCCTTCCGTTGTGGTGGTTGACTCGAGGTTCCAGCCTCAATTTTTCACTCTTCTGCATACTCATATGGTCGACCGGTGACATCTTCCACTATTCCCTCCTGTGGTTTTTTTGGCATGGTTGTATGTGACCTTTCTGGCACGATCATTTCTTCCTGGTTTGGGGCCGTCGCATTGTCTCTCAAAGCTCCCTCAGGGTTTTCAGGTTGCAAATGATTGCCTATGTCCTCAACCTGCTGACCATGTCCCCCTTCTAGCATATAAATGTCCATGCCCCCTGGTGCTATTTGTTGGGTTTCCTCCTCGATAGGTGTGGGGCTTGCTGGTGTCATATCTGGCGGTGGGATTTCGTTCACATTGACGACTTCTTGTGGCTGAGGTGGTTGATGTTTTCTTTCCTGTGGTTGCGGTGGTGTTCTGACACTGCTTTGAGGTCGTCTACCAGTCTGGCTTGGTTATCCATGTTTGGGTGGTGCCATGGTGGTAAGGATGTTTTTTACTGAGCTTAGTGGCCTCTTCAACCTCTACAACCTTAGCTCTCTGCTTCTTATAATCTATCGCTCTGTTCTTTTCCTGATTTCACAATAACCTTTCTTCTCCCACGTTCTTTCTTTGTATCAAAGTCATGCGAAGCTTGTTAGAGACATTACCACAATTGCGTTTTAATTGAACCGATGCTTCCCATGTAATTTCCATTGATTTCCCTTACTGTCACCAATTGGCATGATTAATACGATGTCCCGTCAACCATTTCTGGAATTCAATTCTGATAACCCCCTTTAGTTGGTGCTTCTTTACCATATCCTTCTTTCCCGCTGTTTTCTCTTTCCCATCGTTTCTCGATTTGTAGTGACCATTGGTCTTGTCTCCGTTGGGCTAGCATTTCCAAGTGTGCATGCTCATTCTATTTTCGATGCACTATGCCTCTGTTTTTATCTTTTGATGTCCGGTACGACGCGACATCTCTTCTATTTTTTTTTTTTAAGTGCTAGGAGGTATCCCTATATAGCTTCAGTAGACTCCCATTGATCATTCCTCTGAGGTATGTTCCTCCTAAATCCATCAACTGTACATCTCCCCTGTCTATGATAGTCTTCATTTTGTATGCTCCTAACCAATGCATTCTGAGTTTTCCTGGGTGCTGAAGGGATTTCTATTGTACACTAGGACTAGGTCTCCTTCCTTGAAATATTTCTTCTTGATATGTCTGTCATGCCAAGATTTGTCTCTTTCTTTTTGTACTTCTTGGTGAAACCCTACTAGAATCATATCTTCCCCCATGATCATCAATTGATTTATCCTTTCCTGTATCGCGCCTCATTCTGTCATGTTTGTAATTGCTTCTACGCGCAGACTAGGTACCAAAAATTTCAGTGGCACCACTGCTTCTTGTCCATATACCAATCTAAATGGTGTTTTCCCTGTAAATTTATTGCATGTGGTCCTATATGAACACAATATTGTTGGTATCTTGAGGTCCCAATCACCCCTATTAACATTGCAAATCTTCGTCAATGAATTTTCAAGGATTTTGTTAAAGGATTCCACTGTTCCATTTGCTTGAGGATGATATGGTGCACTCTTTTGATGATGAACTTCAAATTCCTTAGCCATAGCCTTAATAGTACTGTTAATAAAGTGAGTGGCTTGGTCACTCATCAAAATCCTCGGGCAATCAAATATAGTGATTACTTGATCAAACAGGGAGTATGTTGGTGTCTTTGCACTGCAATCATTTACTGGTGCTGCTTATGCCGATCTTGTCAGGTATTCTGTTGCAGTGATGATGTAACTTGCTGTTGACCTTTTTGTTGGCGAGTTAATTGGTCCCACAAAATCTATTGCCCATTTTTAAAATACCTGCAAAGTTACTTGTAGTCGCAGGGGCATCTCATCCCTTCTATTCAGTTTACCAACCCTCTGACATACATTACATTTATGGAAGTAATCCTTTGAATCTCCGTGAACAATCAGACATCATAGTCCTATGTGCGATACCTTATGTGCGATATATTTTCCTACATAATGTCCTCCTGCTATTCCCTCACAAGATTATTCTAAAATCCTTGGTCTTTCATGTTCTAGCACACATCTTCTCAAGATGCTATTTGTGCCCATTTTGTATAAGTATCCTACGATCAACTGATAGTCTGTAGCCTGTTCTACCAATTTTTTCTTCTACACAGTGTTGTATTCTTATGGTGCAGTACCTATACTCAAGTACTGGATGATATCTGTGAAGTACTCATCGACTATTTTAACTGAAAATAATTGTGCATCTGAAAAGTTGTCTTCTATATTTGTAGGATCCTCCCCATTGATGATCCTTGACAGGTGATCAGGTCCTATGTTTAACTTTCCTGGTTTGACTATAACTTCAAAGTCAAATTCTTGAAACAATAATAACCATCTACAGATTCTCCCCCCCAACACTGGCTTGTTGACGAGGTATTTGAGCGTTGAATGGTCTGTGAACATATTGAAATTTTTTCCCAATAAATAGTGCCTAAACTTCTGGATCACGTAGACCATAGCTAATCCTTCCCTCTCTATGTTATTGTAGTTTTTTTATGATTCTAATAGTTTTCTTCTCAAAAATGCAATCGAATGGTCCAATTTTCCTGCTCCTGGCTGTGCCAAAATGGCTCCAAGTGTTATGGCCAATGCATCTACATGTACGTGGAATGTCTTGTCCTAGTCTAGGAATACTAGTATTGGTGCGGTTACCATCTTCTCTTTCAGGGTGTCCAATCCACGTTGACAGTCTTCATTCCACTGAAACTTGGTGTCTTTCTTAGTAGTTTCTCCATTGGCGCAATGATCTGCACATACCCCTTTATAAATTTTCTGTAGTATCCTGTTTGACCCAATGTCACTCTCAATAGACAGACTATTTTTGGTGGTGGTAGGTTAACAATTACTGCAATCTTGGCAGGATCTACTAGAAAACCTTGCTTGCATACTATATGGCCTAATAGTATCCCAAAAGGTGTTCCGAAGATGCACTTCTTGATGTTTAACGAAATCTTGCACTGCCTACATCTTTATAACATCAATCGCAAGACCTCTAGATGGTATTTCATCAGACTATAGACTATCCAATCATCCAGAGATGCTTCTAAAAACTAGTGGATAAATTCTTTAAATGCATCTATGACTACTCTGGAGAATATTGCTGGTGCATTATTCAGTCCAAATGACATGGTTGTGTACTGGTAAGATCCCCATTTTGTAGCAAAAGTGGTCTTGTATCTGTCTTCCAGTGATATCTTTATCCGATGGTATCCTGAGAATCCGTCAATGAATGAATAAGCTTCATGTCCTCCTATGTTATCCAACACCTCATCTGTGAAAGGAGTAGGGAACGAGTCATGTAGGAACACATCGTTCAACTTCCTCAAGTCAACACATATTCTTATCCTCCCTTGTTTCTTCTCCTGAACTACCATCAGGCTTATCCATTCAGATTCCTCTATAGGTTCTATGATTCCAGCCCCCAACATCCTATCGATCTTAGCTTTGAATTTTTTCTTATATATTGGATTTAGTCTATATGGTCATTGTGTTATTGGTCTCGCCTTAGCTCTGAGCAGTATCTTCATTTCACCTAGATCTCCTGCTATGCCTTTCATTTCTGTGAATGTTGTTAGGAACAGGTCGTTGTACTCATGTAGTAACTCTGTTATGATTTCCACTATTTCTTTGTCCCAGTAGTCGCCAATGCTGGCCATTTTGGGATTCTCAACTATCCCAATGTTGACTTTCTTCACCTTTATTGGCGCAACAATAAATTATGATTCTAGAGGTGGACCTTCCACTTCTCTTTCACCTTCAACTTCCTCAATTTGAATATCACATGGGTCATGTTCATCTGGTGCTTCTTCCTGCACATGGTAGCATGATAGAAGTTCTTTCATGGTCTGTCTGTTTTGATGTTGTTCTTTTGTTATAAGTTCAACTTCTAGTTCCTTAATGAATATCACCCCTTTCATTTGTTTAAGGGTTGCATCTATGTTGGGGTTCTCATTCTCAAATGAGAAAGTGACTGTAAAATTCTATTGTAAATTGGTCTAGCTTGTATTTCCTCTACACAATTCCTGGTCTGCATACCAATTTGTTGGAATTCCTTCGAATGTGTGAACAAAGTGATGAGGCCATTCCTCCGATGGTGTCATTTTCCATAGTGATTTGCACTTCTCCAAGTGTTATGCTGGTGTTCCCTATCCATCATATTTCTGTAATTGGTTGCTTCCTTGTTTTGTGCCAAACATGATGCGAAGTAACCGCTTACATTGATACCGGTCCTTGACTATTTCTTTGTGCACACCCCACCATCTTGCAGGTGTTTCCTTGAGTTCTATATCTGGGGATAAAATCCTATGATTTTCTAACACTTCATCTTCATATCATGTTAAGAATACTTCTAAGTCATTTAACCCATGGAAGCTAGGAGGTTCCCATATCTCCGTACCCACCCATCTTATTGCACAGTCTATTCTTGCACATCTTCTTGTGAAGACTTCGTGTAACCTCTATTGCCAATTTTCTAAGCCCATATATGAGTCTGGCACACATGAGGTGATGCTTCTCCAACTGAGTACTCCATCTGCAGTTGGGTTCACATAATATTCTTCCCACACAACTATTCTGTACAACAGGTTAATTTCCTCCAAGTCCAAGCAAGTAGGTTCTACAAACCTTTCCCCCTCTGATGGGTCCAATGAATCTATATTCGCCTGACTCGAATGTCATATTCCTCATCTTCAAGTTGATTATGGCGTGGTTGTCAAATGCCCAATCCAAGCCACACAATTCTGGATAAGGGGTTGTTCCGTCCACGATATCTATTACTTCGAAGTTAGCTTTAGTGCACACCCCGTCCAGATCTACTGTTACTCTTTTTAGTATTCCAATTGGTAGGACTCTATGTTGATTTTCTGGTTTCAGCTGAACCGATGAATATCCTAGTGTGGGTTCTCCCATACATTGCTACTCTTCCTGGGTAATACATTGACTTCAGATCCTAAATCTAGTATAATATCTCCCATGTTGAAATCTCCAATGTTAACGTTCAGCCTGAACTCCCTACTTTTTCTCCTCCGTGTATATATGCGATTGACTATTTTCTGTTCTACCTTTCCTTATGCCTCTATGTTATATATTTCTAGCATACTTTGTAATATTTTAAGAGATGATGGATCATTTAGTAGTTTTACACATGATTTTAAAAAGCCTTTAATCGTACTTACTTTTCCAAGGGGATGTGTTTCTTTGGTGTGATCCAACGATGGAGGCATCTCGTATTCTGGTACTTCCTTATTATGTTGCGCGGTTGATGTCGATGCAATGTCTATCTCCATGAATTCTTGTCTGGCCTACTTGAATATCTCCTTTTCGTTCTGCACATCAAACGACTTCTTTGGTTCAACATTCTTGTTCACCAATTAGTGTTGTGCTAGCTCTTGTTTTTCTGCGTCGTTTCCTCTTTTTATCTCCTCCTCATGTAACTATGCTGATTTTTCTTCCTTCATCCCTCACTTTTGCTAAAATCCACTGAACATTTTGATTGTTCTGATTCCTTTTTTCCTGGATCTTGCCTAGTAGTGTAGGACATTCTTCTGTGTCATGATCCAATGCGCGACAATACATACACGTTGCATGTGGAAGTGGACATTCTCTTTCATAGTGTCCTAGTTGTTGAAAATTGTGACATACCACTGGTCCTCTACCCCTTCCAAAGCCTCCTCTTGCTCTTCCTCCACCTCTGTAGCCAATTTGATCCCCTCGCGATGCGTTATACTGAGGTGCCCGGTTATATTGCACGGTGTTATAGTGTGGCTGCACGATATTGTACTTTGGCTGCATAGTGTTATATGGTTGTTGTGTAATATTATACTACTGTTGCGCAATGTTGTACGGGGATGGTACTTGGTTAAACTGTGGTGCAGTTTTCCCGATCATCATTTTTTCCTGCACCTTGTATGCATCTGATGTTATTTTTCTCATAAGGTCCATGGTTTTGCAATCTTTGTCATCATGGCCTATTGACTTGCAAAAGTTTCAATACGATCTCTTTGGTATTGTCTGGTACTTCTACATCATTGGCTAGTGGTATGGATCGTGACCCTGCTACTTACAAATATCACACCATAGTCCTCTTGTTGGAAACGGGTTTGGCATTCATGTTGCCATGTACTACAAGAATGTTGAACATTCGTTCTTATGGTGTCCTTCTGTCCTACATGTGGTACACCAAACAACTTCTATTTTTTCCTTACTTTTTTTTATGGTTCAGTTGGAACATTAAGTTCTTTAGATTCGACAACAATGCTGTCTAGCAAGAAATCTACTGCACGTGTAAAATTATTATCAACTCATTGTAGCTACATAATATCTTCAGGATTCCACTCTAGCTGTCTGATCTGATTCGTCAGATGGTTTTCTTTCAATATTTTAATCCACTCTTGAAATATGTGTGGGAAATCACAGAAAAATATTTCATGCAAGTCGATAAATACATACTTGTCTAGATATTTGCGCGGTGTTAAATTTAGGTTTATGTTATCTTTCTATGCAAACTCTAACTCCTTTGTCTTCAACCAACTTTCTATCTCTACTTTTGTGGGATTCCATGGTCTCAACATCCCCTTCTATATTTTCATTGTCTTACCTTTTTGTCATTAGATCCAACATTATTTTAATGCCTCTCCTACAGATATCATATGCTCAATCCCATTCTTTTCCATTCAATCGACAACATAACCATTTGTTGGTTTGTTTATATCTGTCTACTCTTCTATTGGTCTTCAGGCATTCTTATGGGTTATTCGGATTCTCATTTGACTATTACAGATATACCTTGGTTAAGAACTAAGAATCTTCCCAACAAAAGCCCTTAAAGACTATTGGCCCCTCTGGTAACCCAGAAGGCTACCCAATACATGGAGTGCATTGCGTAGTCTCACCTAAGATAACTCTATGGGTGGTTGCAAGACTCAGGTGTTTGCAACCTGAGATTGAGCGAGATCTATGCTTGTACACCGTAACCTTGGTTCAATCCATGTAACATCTTGTTATAATATTTATTCTATGCATGCATGTAAAATACCAGATCTACTTAATCACTTCATTCATTCAACATTAATGAACTAACCAGACACATTCATTCAATCCCATAACACAATGTTACCATGGTTCATCCCCTCCTGGGATACATCCACAAATATCTGGATCTCAACTTCTTATTATGGTTTAGAAATATATCATGTCGCACATGTTACATTCTTGGATCTTACTTCTCTCAACAAGCTCCTCGATCCGTGCGAGGATGACTAAATCGCACCATGATCCTCAACCTACGATCTAACCCTTGAGATCAAGTCACTCTCTCCTTATCTTACCAACTTAATGATTAATACGGTGCTTACAACTCTTTCTCTTTTTGTCTCTCCATGTCTGTCCTCTCTATTCTCCTTTTTCTTCTCTCTCGGTCTCTCTGTCTCTCCCTGTCCTAAGTACTACTTATTTATATCCCTAGCTCACTAGCCATTACAATACATTACAAAAAACCTAACCCTAGCATCATTAGGTCTTCCATGGATGATGCATGATGCTTTTCCTTCCAACTGTCTTTTCCCTCTTGCATGCTTCTCTTCCAAAAATATCATTTCTTCCTGATTCGACTTGCATCCAAAAACTTCTTGTGTCGAACACCGAGTCCTGTGGATGGATTTTTTGGGGGGCAAGAGGATTAATGAGAAGAGGAGTGCTCTCTTTCAAAGGTGGAGATTCCTATTTGACCAGGATATTTCCATGGATGGAGTGAGGGGATGACGATGGAAGCTACAGTGACCCCTGGCTATTATGCCTGGGGCTCAAGGTGCGAATTGCAATGAGAGCCAATTGGGAGGGGGTGAATATGCCACACCTAGAGAGGGAATTGTAATACAACGAGCCTCTCCTAGACTTCCCACTTTCTCTTGACATGGTGGAGAAAATGTGGTGGAGTGAATGCGGAGGGTGGAGGGGCTGGTGGAAAGAGCTCGGGAGAGCCCAAGAGAGATGAAGAGCAGAAGAAAATGCAGAGGGAAATGAAGAGAATTCGCCTAAGAGAGTCAAAGGGAAAGAGAATATATGCAGATGGAAAAAGAGAGAGTTCTCCTGAGAGAGATGGGGAGAAAACACAATTGCAGAAAGAGATAATTCGCCCGAAAGATCCAAGGAACAAGAGAGAATACAAAGGGGGAATGAATGAATTCACTAGGGTGATTTTCCTCTTAGTGTAGCTCGAATTGATGGATAGGCAAGCCATGATAGAGGAGGTGATGAATTACCTAGGATTAGTGCCTATCACTATATGCCAGGTCTAGCTTATGTGGGGGGGGGGGCCATTAAACCTGCAAGTCTTTCCAAGTGCATTACCATTACTCTCCGTTGAATGCGGGTCATTTTGCAATAATGGGAGGAGGGTTGGCGACCGAGGTTAATAACTCATGTTGCCACCCCATTCCATATATCCTCTAAAGTTTTCCATATGTCACCCCATCCGGGGGGGTTTTGCAGAGTGTTTTACTGGTGTGCATGTAAGGCTTATATGCACTAGTGCACATGTAAGGCCTACATACACCGGTGTGCACATATCAAATAACATTCCAATTATTAACTAGTAACACACACTATTATCCACTACAAACAAAATAAAATACATAACAATGCTCCATTCTAACCAAAGCGCACTGGTGCACATGCACATGACACCCCAATGCGTATAACTATTGGGGGCACCAAAGTAGGGTAAGATAAAAATAAAAATTACTAGAACGAATTTCATTATTACAATTAATTTTGCGCTTCCAACTTCTTATAAAAGCATCGATGCTCACTCTCCTTTCATGACTGCCATGTTTGGAGTGCTCTATAGTAAGTTCGATAGCTCCACTATTAGATTCCACAAATTTCCAAATTTTGGAAAATACCGTGAATTTTTGTTTCTTCTCTATGGTGCAACCATGACTCTTGGGAGAGAAGAGACTAGGAAATTTTTTTATTACCTTCTTACTTTCATTTTCATTGGATAATTTTAAATTAGCCTGAAATTTGGCCTTTTTTATATATTTTTTATTATATTTTGTGTGGTGCACTTGAATGCTTCAGCTCACACTAGAAGTTGGTGCATTTTATGAATTTATAGGAAGCACCACGGCTAGTGCATAAATTATTAACAAGCACATTGAAACCATGCATAGAATGACATCACACCAAATGTTGAAAAATAAGCATAACAATGCATTTTTTCACATGCCTCGTTACCAGTACATTATAAAACAAAACACAATGCTAAAAAAACACTGGTGCTCCAAGAAAAATGGAAGACAAGTGCATTCAATTAATCAATCACACTGCCAAGTTTTCAACATGCAAAATTTGGCCTAACAGTGCGTCAAAGTCAACAAAACACATCGGTGTTGTGCACAACATAACACCAGGAAAAATATTTAACAATTTAACATAGAAGTGCATCTTATGGGATTCCCCATTATTGATGCCTCCTAAAAACAACAAAACACTAAAAAAACACTGGTGCTCCAAAAAAAATGGAGCCTCGGTGTGTTCAATTAACCAAACACATTGCCTAGTTTTCAACAAGAAAAATTTAACTGGGCAGTGTGTCAAATGCCACCAAACCCACCGATCTTGTGCACAACATGGCACCATGAATTGTTTTAAACAATTTATCATAGCGTTGTGTCTTATGGGATGCCCCATTACCAATGCATTCTAAAAGACAATGCACCACTAAAAAACATCGGTTCTCTAAAGAACATGGAGCACCGGTGCTTCCCAGTTAACCAACCACACCCCATAGCTATCAATAAAAAACATTTAACAAGGCAATGCATCCAAGTCTAGGAAACACACCAGTGTCGTGCACAACACTACACCACCCAAAACATTTAATAATTAGCATATCGGTGCATCAAAATTCCCTCTGACTGATGCATTCTCATACACAACGCACCACTAAAAACGTCAGTGCTCCATGAAACATGGAACACTGGTGTGTTATATATAATACATTACCTTAGAATCCACATAAAAATAGGGGGAGTGGTGCGTCTAAGTCTAACCAATGCACCGATGTTGTGCACATCATTACACCACCTCACATATTTAAACTTTATCCTAACGATACGTTTGGTAGGACACCCCACTTTCGGTGTGTTATAAAACTAAATGCACCACTAAAATACATACCGGTGGTCTGAGAAACATGGATCCCCAGTGCATTACATAGAACCAACTACACCGTGTTGCAAAGAACATAGGTAAAATGGCATAGCAATGCATTTTATGGGATGCTCGATTACCGATGTGTTTTATAACACAATGCACCAGTAAAATACATATTGTTGCTTGAATAAACATGGAACAATGATGCATTATACTAACCACACCACTTAGCAATGCTTATGTTTTGATATAGATCACCAGGAATGGTGCGTATTATCTATTAAAAGAGCACTGGTTATTTTTTCACATTTTTTTGCAAACATAAATTAATTTTGGTTTTTGATAATTACAAAATAGTTATATGTGTGTGTTTTATAATTTCAATTTGTTTTATCTATATATGTTCCTAAATCGAATCACATTTGAATTAGAGACGATGAAGATGAGTGCAAGACGAGTAGTAGTATCCAGAAGAAAATCTATTTAATTCACAAACTACATATGCAAACCTCCATAGTTAAATTACGCCTAGGTTTTCCTTTGTGGAGGAAAACATAGAGGTCAGTCTTCAATGCCTCTCATAATTTAGCACACAAAATCAATCCTCTGCCACTCCCTTAGTGCTATGGTTTTCATCCCCTCTTTTAGTGGCCGCTTGAATTTCTCCAAATATCATCCTCGTCATTTCTATATCCATCATATAAACCGACGTCAATTTTCTTGTAAATCTCATACCTATACCTCCTCTTATTCACCTCAGAGGGGTGGGGAGTGGGGAGGTAGGATTATCGAATATCTCCTTAAGGCTAGGGAGGAATTTCCCAGCCCTAAAGTATTTGTAACTAGGGCCCTTACTTGTGGCACCACGCACATCAACTTTGTTCCCTTCCAAGTTCATCATATTGACACCTACTTTGACACAATTAGGAACACCAAGCTTTACAATCAAGGCTTCCCAGTTCCCCTTTTGCTTGATCAACTTGAAATGAAACCTAGTGGATGTATTAATTATAATACTCTTTCAACCTCAAGAATGACCTAAGGCCCATATTGTATATTTAATATAAGTTAAGAAGCACATTTGAAAAAACACTGATGATCCATAAGATTCACTAGCATACCTTATCTCTTAATATTAAGCATTCCCTTGATCTCAACCTGCTCCTCCATGAGATCCCCATTTGTGTATTTTCTAAGAATTTTTTGTTTCTTATTCTCTACAACCATGCAATCAATCTCTTTCTCATTCAGAAGGGGCACATGGGAAACAAAATCTCACTATCTCTATTGTTGGTTTCCCTTGTCCCACTCTCCCATTGTTTTCTCCACATCCTCCTCATTCTCAAACATGACCAAATTAATGGCAGTGACCTCCCCTCTCTTGACCATCAACTTGGACTCCCTCTTGAAAGAATTGATCCTCTGCTAATCCTGTAGTTCTCTAACCAACATATCCTCCTACGTGGGTCACTTGACTTTATCCAAGATATTCTCCTCATCATCGCTATATCCATAATAAATGGTGTCAATTCACTTGTAAATATCATACCTAGACCTCCTCTTCTTTGCATCCAGGGGATTATCAAATAGCTATTTGATTTTGAGGAGGAATTTCTCATGCACACATGTACAATTGGTTTCTAAAAGATTGTAACATACCATCTTCCAAAAACCAATTGTACAAGTGGAGTTGTAAAATTCCTCCTCGACGTCAAAGATATATTTGATAATCCCCTTGAGGAAAATAAGAGGAGGTCTAGGTATTATATTTACAAGTGAATTGATGGAAGTTATTATGGCTACAGGGATGATGAGAATGGTATCTTGGAGAAAGTCGAGTGGCTCATGTAAGAGGAGATATGGTCTAGAGAGCTGATGGAGTGGCATAGGATCAAGTCTATCAAGAGGGAGGCCAGGTTGAGGATCAAGATTAGGGAGGTCTCTACTATTAATTTGGTCTTGTTCGAGGAAGATGAGGATGTGGTGGAAGAAATGGGAGAGTAGGACAAGGGAAACCAATAGTAGAAAGAGTGAGAGTTTGTTTCCCATGTCCCCCTTCCAGATGAGGATGAGATCAAGCGCATGGTTGTGGAGATGGAGAAACATGAGATTATTAGTAAATACATGAGTGAGGATATCATGGAGGAGTAGGTCAAGGCCAAGGAAATGCTTAATATTCAACTATAAGGCATTATGGTGAAGCTGATGGATCATCAATGTTTTTTCAAATGTGCTTCTTAAATTCTATTAAATATACAATATGGACCTTAGGTCATTCTCGAGGTTGACATAGTGTTATAATTAAGACATCCACCAGGGTTAATTCCTCTTTGATTAAGAAAAAGGGTCACTGGGAAGCTTTGATCGTAGAGCTTGGTGGTCCTAATTATGCCAAATTAGGGGCCAAGATGACAAACTTGGAAGGGGAAAAAATTGATGTTCCCGATGCCACTGGAAAGGGCCCCAATTACAAATACTTTGGGGTTGTGAAATTCCTCCCCAACATCAAAGAGTTATTCGATAACCCCCCCAAGGTGGAGAAGAGGAGGTTTAGGTATCATATTTACAAACAAATTGACACTAGTTATTATAGCTATAGGGATGGCAAGGATGATATCTTGGATAAATTTGAGTAGCACATAAAGGAGGAGATGCGAGCCCATGAAGGATTCACCTTATTGACCAATATCTTATCACATTCATTCATAAAGGGGATTTTTAAATTATGAAAAATAGAGTCAATATATTGTAGGTATTGAGGGGGGATTTATAGGTATTGGGGGGTATAAAAATGGATATTTGGTAAAAATGAGGGATATGTTGTAAAAATAAGGTTTTTTTATTGGAAAAACGTATTGGGAGGGGATTTAAAAAAAGGATTTGGGGAGGTATTTATCAATATCTAGTGAAATTAGGGGTATTTTTTAATATCCCATGAATGAATGTGCTATGTCACATATTCATTGAGTGGATACCTCGTGTGCGAGCTAGAGCACTGAGGATGTGGTAGAGGATTGAGTCAGTGTTGTAGATGATTAAGGAAGAGTGACCTCCATTCTTCCTCCACAAAAATTTAATTGTAGAGGTTTTCACTTGTAGATTTCCAATTAAATTGTTTGTTGATGCTTTGTTATGTCAAAACCACACTGGTACAATTTTCAATCACACTGGTGCACTATAAACAATATAGAGTAGATGTATATTATGTTTTTTCATATCAGGTTGATGTTGTTGTTGTTTGATTTATAAAATGTATTATGAGAATGCTAATGATTTCTTTGTTTTTAAATTAAATTTGAGATGTATCACTCATTTAAATTTAGAGTTTCCATATAATGTTCATCTTTATTTTTATGAAATCGTTTAATTTGGATTGAGATTGTAAAAACTTATAACCATCAATGCTATATAATGTTCAACTCTTCTTCAAGGTGAATTGTTTGTTGTCCAAAAAGATACAATATAAACATGTTTACACACACACATATATAAATATGATGAGTGAAATGATTGTGATTTGAATAATGATGTATTTTTCATATATTGTAATAATAACATTATGATATAAATATTCACCAACATTATGATATAATTATTCACTAATAATAATGATGATGTAATAGTGATCAAATAGAGATCTTATAGGGTTTTCATGCGTTATGGTTTGACCTTGCTAAAGTTGGCATGTCACATCACTTTGTTTTCTACGATCCACCCATGTTTCCTCTATTGACTCGCCCAGACATTCCTACATCTCAATCACAGATTTATTCATACAATATGTCTCTCAAAACTCCACCTTTCCGCTTTGTTACAAAAATAGATGATATTTTGAAGGTTCTTATTCACCCTTAGACCTCCAGAAACTCTGCATTGCAGCTTGCTAAAAATAGTTTGATAGGTCAGTTCATGGGGATATGGCCATATCCATGGGATATGGCATAATGGGTAGATAAAAACTGGAATCCCTTGATCTAGGGTCAGATCTCTTCCTCCTTCTTTGGAAATGGGGTTTTTCCTTTTATGTTCGAAATAAATGTGGATTGGGATCTCATTTTCAAAAGTGGTCCTTATTTCATGGGATCTAGGGGTACGTACCTTAAGAAATGGACTCCAAAAATTTTCCCTGAGAACGATATCCCTTCAATAGTTCCAGTATGGGTTTGCTTTCTGTACTTACCTTTGCATTGTTAGAATGATGAAAGCTTTCAAAGTATTGGAAATAATCTTGGTAGATATATCGATCGTAACAAACCACGAGATGTGATTCTGGCCTATGCACAGATTTGTGTGGAGGTGCATCTGGAAAATGGCTTATTGGAAGCTATCTAGTTAACCCTAAACAATCATTATATATCCAGTAGGTGGATTATGACAACTTCCGTTTAAATGTAAAGCCTTCCATGAATATGGCCATTTTGAAAAAGAGTGCACAAAGGTAAAACTGAATATGCCTCTGGAATGGGAGAAGGAGAAATGTCAACAACCAAAAAGAAAGAAATATTTAGGGAAGAAAACAATGCAACAGCCAAAAAAAATCCCTTGAGCTAAATCCATCAGTGATCCCTAGTTCTTCCAACTCCCCTATTTCAACTACTGGGGGAGGGAGAGAAGCAAAAATTATTAATAAAGGTATAAATCCCTATTGAATATGGAAGCATAAATAAAGGAAAATCATAAAGGAGCAAAAGAAATTTCAAAAAATGAGGTCGAGGTAATGAACCCCCATCAAAAATAAATTCCTCGTCCTCCCCAAGGAGAGAATATCCCACCCCTGTCAAAATCACCACGAGGCCGAAATCATGACTCCCTTTAATTCTCAAGGAAGGGACTCATGAGGAATATTGGGATGAGTCAAAAAGACAAACCTCCCACAATGCATCGATTAAGAAGATGTGTCATAGATAAAATCAAAATAGGAGGGAGGAAGAAACAGATCGGGATAAGGAGTTGGAAATTCAGACAACTCTAGATGGAACCTTAAGAAATACATTAAGGGAAGAAAACCCCATGGAAGTTCTCAACCCTCTAAAGTGGTGGCCTAAAGTAGTTCTCAAACCTCCAAATTGGGGGGGGGGTAATAAACCGTCTGGCAAATAATGAAAATTTTCTTCTGGAATTGAAGAGGATTGAGGAACAAAGAAAAGAAAGAGGAAATGAAAAAACTTGTCAGATTTGAGAAACCTCAAGTCCTTTTTATCTAGGATACAAAAGTGAGGTATTTGGTTGTCCTTCATGACAATAGTCGATTATATAATTTAATCAAGGGTGTAGTGGTTAGTTCCATGGGGACCTCTTGGGGTATTTTCACCCAGTGGAACCCTGGTTTTTTTAGTTGGAACGAAGTTTCGAATCAAAGCACTAGATAATGTTCAAACTCATGCACTTTCCATTAGGTAATTCAATTCATTTGGTTAATATCTATATGCCAAATAATTATCATGAAAATATAGAATGTTGGGACCCCCTAATGGAGCTAGTGGAGTTAGGGTTTAGCCAAGATTGTATTATTGTTGGATACTTTAATACCACCTTCATCAAAATGAGAAAAATGGGGGATCCATAGTAAGAGACCCTTTTAGAGAAAGGATGTAAGACCTCATTTCCTCCTTGGATATGATATATATTCAACCGAGCAAGGGAAATTTCACTTGGAAAAGTAGAAGAGTAGTTATGGCTCATATAGTAGCTATGTTGGATCGTTTTCTGGTTCAGAGTTCTTTCCTAGAAAACCCCGGTTCATTTGTTTCTCACATTCTCCATTGGGAAATATTGAATCATCATCCTATTTATTTTTTATTTTTGAAGGAAAAGATTTTAGGACCTATTCCCTTTTAGTTTAACCCCTTGTGTTTCGATGACCTTCCCTTCTTTCCCCTTTTTTCTCGTTGTTGGAGTTAGTCGATATTAGGATCTCCAATTCAAATTTGGGAGTAAAGAAATGGGAAAAGGATAATTATATTCTCTGAAAGCAGAAGTAGCAGATACTCATAAATAGTTGGAAGATATCCAGAACATTATAGAGAGATATCTAGTAACTCCCACCTTGCTCCAAGAAGAACATATATTGTTTCATAAGTATCAGAGATATTTAAAGAAGGAGGAGGTAATGTGGAGGATAAAATCTAGAATCCTTTGGCTCCAAGCCGGAGATAGAAACACGAGTTTCTTTCATAAGTAGGCCAAGGTATGATTATGGAAAAACAGGGTGGAGGAAATCACCTCCTAGGAGGGTGTGGCCATCTAATCCTTTGAGGATATAAAGAAAGCCACGCCATCTCTTTTCGAATCCCTTTATTATGAAGCTGGGGGAGAGGATTCAGATTTATGTGAAAAGTTTACCTCACATATCCATTCTCTAGTTTCAAAAGAGGATAATTTGGAGTTGGTCAAACCGGTCACAGAGGAGGAAAACTTTGAGGTTCTTAAGTAGTTTGATTCAGACAAGATCCCTGGGCTGGATGAGTTTAATGTGAATTTCTACAAAATATGTTGGTCTATCATTAAATTTGATCTGGTAAGAATGATTTACTATGTGTACAAATATACCAAAATGGGAGGAGCAACCAATTCAATGTTTATGGATTTGATCAGAAAAGAAAATAATTCTTTCTCTTTTGACAGGTTCATGTGTATTTCTTTGTGTAACATTTCTTACAAACACATGTCAAAATTCATTGCAAACATGCTCAACCATATTTTAAGTAAGCTTATCCTCCCAAATCAAGGTGGTTTTTTGGAAAAGAGGTAGATCTAGGATAACATTATCCTAGTTCAGGAGGCCATCCATTCCAGTAAAGCAAGAGGTCAGAAAAGTATGATAATCAAAATTGATATGGCAAATTATTTCGATAGGGTTCGACATAGTTTCCTTGTCAATTTTCTTATGCAACTCTATGTGACTAATTTGCAGATCTAAAAATTGCTTCCTAGTGATTTAACAGTAAAACCCTAGTTGTTATCACTGAACAATTTTACAGTGAAAAATATTGACTAAAAATATATGCAACGGAAACAACAAGATTAGAGATGAATCATCAATACACATGAGAAACAAATTTCAGTTTTGTAATATTGTTAACTTTAGAAGTTTTGAGGGTAAAACCAGTTGTCCCAACCAATACAATATCACCAAAATTTGAGGACAACCTTGTCCTCCAATAATCATAAAGATAAGAAAACCAAACCTCAAAAAATATCCTAGAACTATCTTTTTCCCACAAACTTATTGAAAACCACCTGTACATCATGTTTATGTCACCCGTCAGCCTGTACAAACATTCCCATAAAACTCTGCACGCGATCAAACTTACTAGCAACCTGTGTACATACGTGCTTTTCTCTCCTACAACCCACATACATACGTGATTCACTCCGCTGCAATCCGCATACAAGTACATAAAACTTATACGAACACCTCCATACATTTTTCTCCATGCAACTTCTCTTCCTCTAGGCCATATTTTCCACCCTTGAAGAATTTCCATTCGCTGAAATCACCCACTACTACATATGGGAAGATTTTTCCACGTTTCTACATTCGTCGAAAAATATGAAGTACGCTAATAAATTTTTTTATTTTTTTATATTGGCTGTGATTATTGTCGGTATTTCCACAAAAGTTCATCGCTATAGTGACAACTGTTGACCACTTAAAATCCTATGTCATTGCTAATAAGGATCTTCATTGTTTGAATGCAAATTGTTACCGAACCATTCCTTAACACAATGGTTGCTTGCGGTGTATAAGTGAGTATTCCGTCTTTAGATTTTTAGGAATAAATCATCTAAGCCTAATAAAAACAATCAAGAACCTCTATTCTAATTCTTGATGAATAAACCATTCATTCAAGAGTTATGTTATATAATTATTCACTTTCCTACTTTTAAATCAAGATTCCATCTACATTTTAGGTCTTGGATTTTCCATGTGAATTCAACACATATAAACTTATAATATGATGAACATGAATATATTCCATGCACATAATTGTTTGCAATGCTCATTAAAAT
Source organism: Picea mariana (assembly GCA_032191745.1). Taxonomy (NCBI): domain Eukaryota; kingdom Viridiplantae; phylum Streptophyta; class Pinopsida; order Pinales; family Pinaceae; genus Picea; species Picea mariana. The sequence continues at coordinate 245,149 of JASDQU010100925.1, read as the reverse complement.
TCATCAATGAATAAGGAAGACATTAGTGGCATTAATTTTTCCATGACATTTCTATGAGGATGATCCTTACTCCACAAAGGAATAGAGACCTTCTATGGATTTTGAAATTGTCGATGTTTATGACATTTATATATGTCGGCCAAAGATCTAATGGTGGTTACTCATTATATAATAGGCATGTTTCACATTAATAATTACCTATATAAGCAAATTTTGGGACCTAGACCTTGCTTGAGTAAGACTTGAGACCAAGATCTTGTCCACCTAAGCAAAGTAAATTTAGTTTATCATTTTTTCTCTCTAGGATAAACTATTGCAATAGTGTCAATGTTTGCTAGAATTGATCATTGCAACAATGTCTTTGTTCGCTAGAATTGATCATTGCAACAATGTATTTGTTGTTATATAGGATCAAGCATTGGAATATTGTCTTCTTTTGTTATCTAGGATAGATTATTTCAATAATGTCATCGTTGTTGGTTTGGATAAATCTCCTAAGAACACAAGATTAGATGATAACTAACTTAGTTATTATCTATCATAGTAGTGTTGTTATTGTTAACCAACCTACAATATTTATCTTTATATCCCAGGATTTATCAAGTGTCAAGAGGGATCAAATCCCCTAACACACAAAACTTTACCCAACTTTTTTCACTCTAAAAGAGGTTTTCATCTCAAATTATTTAATCCCTCTCAATGATTGATATATTCTAGGTTAATATGCATCTAGGTTAGTTTATAATGTGAATTAGGTCCAACTTCACACATTTTTTTTATTTTAACTATTATATTTGATCGATGTACATTGAATTAAGTGTTATTTTACATTACATATATCCTCCATATTGAACTGTAAAAGGTGTCTCTATGATAAAATAAGTTTAAATACATGTATATTTATACTTATATCTAGAATGGATAATTACTATTCTCTGGGTTGTCAATGGGGCCTTGCTAGATCGGTGAAATTTGAGAATTTTTATTGTCTCCACTAGGATGCAATTACCCTAAGTGTATCATTTTCCCCTTTTGGACTAACACACATCTAAGGGGAGTGTTTGAATAAGGAATTTCATAATGGTTGTTAAGTCACAAAAATTTCATACCCCATTAAGTGTGATATGGTATTCCACCTCTTGATAGTTGATAGATTTAAAATTAGGCAAGATGATTTATGCCATGAAAATAATGAAAAGGAGAATATAATCGTGAATATAAAAGGTTTCCATATCATTTCAATATAAATTTCTCCATTTCTGAGATGCGAGTGAGAGCCGATCAAGCGCGAGGAGACAACTAGGGCACGCATGTTGCGAGGACATAAAGAGAGCACACACGCTGTGAGGAGATAGAGAGGGCACACATGCTGTGAGGATACTAGGGCACACATGATGTGAGGAGACTAAGGCACACATGCTGCAAGGAGACAGAGAGAGCATGCACACTACGAGGAGACAGAGAGGGAACACACGTTGCAAGGAGACTAGGGCACACACGTTGTGAGGAGACAGGAAAATGAAGGAGATAGATAAGGAAGGGAATTGGGAGAGAGACATCATGAGAAAGGTTACGAAGGAGAGAGAGAGAGCAGAGGGCGTTGGCCAGAAGAGAGAGCTTGAGGCCAGGGTTAGGAAGGAGACACAACTCATGGAGGGCACTGGGAGAGAGAGCTTGAGGGAAAAGAGACACAATACAATGGTGAGTTGTTGAATTTCCAATATTTGCATATGAAAATCCCTAAAAATGTTGACAGGTAATTTTAGGGAATAAAAATGCTAGTGGCTCCATATGTGCACAAAAATCCCCTCACGGGGTTCCTATAAAATTTGATTCTCTAACTGATATTTTCAACTAAATTTATGTATTATGGCTCCTATAACAAAAATGCATGATATATTGGCAATGTAACTTTTCCTTTGAATTGTCACTTAGGTTATATAGTATGTTAAACGTTAAACCATGTTCTATGAACATTGCAGTAGGTTATCTTGTAGAGATCTAACAATTAATTGAACCATTCAACCAACTTAGGCTTAGTTTCCCTCTACATTTCTAGATACCTGAGAGTGACCATCATACAAACACATATTTGCAAAGAAAACCCAAATATAAAATGTCAAGCACCATAGTTGGTAGATCATTGTTTGCATATTTCATTTTTACAGACTATTGTTGTGTGTAGTGGAGAGTGGGTGAGAAGATATTTCTTGACCCTCACTTTAAATGTAATGTCCACTTTATGCAACAAAAAAAAAATGTTGATTTTTCAAATATAAGAACACTAGATGATCCTATATAAAAGAAACATGATAAAATTATGTTTGAATTCCTTCCTCGTCCTCCACAACTAACCGAACACCTCTCCCTCGTCCAAGTCCCATTAGTCAACATGTTCCTCTCCTTGAAAATATTCTCATAAGAAATAGAAGGAAAACATGTCTAAATACCCCATACCTCATTAAATAGTGGTTGTAAAGTAAAATTCCTTAAAAGAAATTCTTCCCCATCCATTTTATTACCAACAGAGAGTCTACAGAGACTTGTAAGTGGGCTACTCCATGTTCCAAATCCAAAGTCAATACAAGTTTTAAAGATATGAGTTATGATAAGTTATTGGAACCATTTCCCATTCCAAATTTAAAATTTATGCAATGAGAGTTTGATAGGTGAATTAACCCCCATGTTCCTCCCCCTCCATCAAAGAAAGCTCAAGACATACTCTTGCCAATATGATTTTCTACTATTTATCTTGGGATCTCAATTGGCTTGATTTGAGTTAAGGAGATGATGATATTTAAACCTTGAATGGCATATTGAAAAGGAAGAGTATCCCTATCCTAAGAAATATTTTCATTCCTATCCAACCATATTCCCCAATTTATAATTAAAGGGAGAACTCTTCAGTTATTTGTGGTAGCATTTCTACACCAATTCTTGAGGCCCTCCTTAATGGAATCCCTTGACCAAACATTTCCCAAACCCGTGATACCCTCAACTTATATCCAAAAATATTTAGCAAAGGATCAATACATAATTAAATGGTAATTTGTTTCCTCACTTGCCTTTCATAAGCCACACCATCCAAGACCAAATGTGTTCCTTTTCTTGAGGATATCCCAAGGGACTACTTGTTTTTTATAGGGGAAATCAAAAACTAGTCGGGCACATACTCATGTGACATGTGGTCGTGTTATCTGACTACTAACACTACAACCCCAGGCATGCATACTTGGCCCCTCACGCGACACACAAGTCTATTCGAGGGTTTCGAACTAGTGACTTCACATAACAATGTTCCTTAATGATACACTCCATCACCGATTTTTCTACACCCCAAGGGATCCTAGGCGAGTACTTTATTATTTAGTAAATGCCACATAAAAAATTGTGACTTAGATATGAATTTCAACCACCATACCTTTTTGCACTACCATTGTGAAGGAGATTCATTCCCTCATGCAACCACGACCCTATAGACTTCTCTAGGAGCATAATCTCTTATGTATATTCCTTGTCCTTGATCCTTAAAAAACTTTATTTGAGACTTCCAACATATCTATCCCAAGTATCAACATCTTTGTCTTGGAAAATAGGTCCCTCTGGGTAAGCCAACCTTGGTGACAAATAGTATTTTTATTCAAGTTAGCTCTCCAGGACAAATTATAAAATCGTCGAGACCCTAAAAATTTTTGAGTGAAAAGAAAAACCTCAAGCTTACCTCCCGATCTATAAAAGATGTACTTGTCACATGTGTGAATGTAAGCCTTTAAAATATGCTCAGAAATTTTTTAGGTTCAGGGATCAAACCTCTAGGGTTTGATCACTGTCATATGGACTTAGGGACATTTTTTCCAAGGTATAGACCATCACAAAACAACTGTAGTAAGTACCCCACAAGGGACAACAAAGTATTGACTATAGCTGAGAAAACAATAGAAGGTACACCACAAGAAGGGACAACAAAAACACCACAAAAGGGACAACAATATTTCCACAATAAGGGACAACAAGATCTCACAAAAAGGGACAATAAGATCTTCAAAAGAAGGGACAACAAGATCTCCACAAAAGAGGACAACAAGATCTCCACAAAAGGGACAATGAGATCTTCACAAAAAGGGAAAACAAGATCTCCACAAAAGGGACAACAAGATATTCAAAAGAATGGCCAACAAGATCTCCACAAAAATGGTACAACAAGATCTCCACAAAAGGGACAGTAAGATCTTCAAAAGAAGGGACAACAAGATCTCCACAAAAGGGACAACAAGATCTTAAAAAAAAAGGGACAACAAGATCTCCACAAAAAGGGACAACAATATCTTCAAAAGAAGGGACAACAAGATCTCCACAAAAGGGGACAATAAGATCTCCACAAAAGGGACAACAAGATCTTCACAAAAAGAGACAACAAGATCTCCACAAAAAGGGACAACAAGATGTTCAAAAGAAGGGACAACAAGATCTCCACCAAAAGGGACATCAAGATCTTAAAAAAAAAAAGGGACAGCAAGATCTCCACAAAAAGGGACAACAAGATCTTCAAAAGAAGGGACAACAATATCTCCACAAAATGGGACAACAAGATCTCCACAAAAGAGACAACAAGATCTTCACAAAAAGGGACAACACAATCTTCAAAAGAAGGGACTACAAGATCTCCACAAAAAGGGACAACAAGATCTTAAAAAAAAAGGGACAGCAAGATCTCCACAAAAAGGGACAACAAGATCTTCAAAAGAAGGGACATCAAGATCTCCACAAAAGGGGACAACAAGATCTCCACAAAAGGGACATCAAGATCTCCACAAAAAGGGACAACAAGATCTTCAAAACAAGGGACAACAAGATCTCCACAAAAAGGGGAAAACAAGATCTCCACAAAAGGGACAACAAGATCTTCAAAAGAAGGGACTAGAAGATCTCCACAAAAAGGGGCAGCAAGATCTCCACAAAAAGGGACAACAAGATCTTCAAAATAAGGGACATCAAGATCTCCACCAAAGGGGACATCAAGATCTCCACAAAAGGGACAACAAGATCTTCACAAAAAGGGACAACAAGATCTCCACAAAAAGGATAACAAGATCTCCACAAAAGGGACAACAAGATCTTCAAAAGAAGGGACAACAAGATCTCCAGAAAAAGGGGACAGCAAGATCTCCACAAAAGGGGCAACAATATCTTCAAAAGAAGGGACAACAAGATATCCACAAAAAGGGACAACAAGATCTTCAAAAAAAAGGGGACAACAAGATCTCCACAAAAAGGGACAATAAGATCTTCGAAAGAAGGGACAACAAGATCTCCACAAAAGGGGACAACAAGATCTCCACAAAAGGGACAACAAGATCTTCAAAAAAAGGGATAACAAGATCTCCACAAAAGGGACAAAAAGATCTTCAAAAGAAGGGACAACAAGATCTCCACAAAAAAGGGTCAACAAGATCTTCAAAAGAAGGGACAACAAGATCTCCACAAAAAGGGATAGCAAGATCTTCAAAAAAAAAAGGACAACAAGATATCCACAAAAAGGGACAACAATTTCTTTAAAAACGGAGACAACTAACTCTCCATATCAAACAATAGAACCCTCCATAACTATAGTCCATAGCAAACCCTCCATAACTACAGTCCATAGCAAAACCTCCATAACTGAAAATAAGGAAGTATTGAATAAACACCCCAACACAGAGGACACCAAGAGGAGAACACCCACTGGATCATTAGCAATAACATAAACATACATAGGAGCTTGAACATAGGTAACAATAATTAATAGAAGGGGCTGCGGCACCTATTCCTTTTGATCTGTGGCCCTAAAAACCTATTCTGGCAGCCAAGAAGAAAGGCCACGACACCTTCCCTCTGGTCCGTGGCTCTCTTAAGAAGTTTTTCATCTAATGGAGAGGATAAGTAGCAGATCAGGGGGTCCGTACCTCATCTCCAATAAACAAGAATTTCCAGAAGTAGCTCCCAGCCAAACGACGTCTAAGAAAAATACTTCAGATCTGAGAAGATAGTCCAAAGAGGAGGCCACACCATCACCAAGGGAGAATAACTGAGATAGTCACAACAAATAGGAGAGAGAGGGGTGTGTTGACATATTTACAGACATAAGGTCTTTGTTTTTCATTGATGGCAAGATCGAAAGTGTAAGCTCAACAGCGAAGAGAAACAATGATCATTGGATCACCCATTCAGACCATTCAAAATTCTCGATGGCCGTCAGATTTGAACTCAGATAGGAGGAGCACGCAGAAGAGGAGAATAGATCTCAGACATCATATCTGAGTGCGAGGACCAACCGTTGTTGGATCCAGAAGAACGAGCACGATCTTTAAGTGCAAGGTGAAGCAGGTTTACAAAGTCCCAAAAGCAGGTGGGCCATCCATCATCAAATAGGACACATGGCTAAAGATCAGAGCACAACAAAGGCTCCATTTTGGAATTTCACAGATCGGGAAATCCAAAGGAAGGAGATGCTCTAACCCCTCGAACTCGCGATATGAGAAATCACGATGATAATCTTGGTCGTTGAAGCCAGAGGACACATGGTGAACGATTGGCATTTCGTTGACTTTCACATTGGAGGAGTAAAAGGAATATGACATAGGAACTTACGACATGCGAAGTATCAAAACGATATGGACCGTCGGATCACCAAAGATCTAGACCGTTGATCTGACCAGTAAATCGCCTTTTGGTGTAGCCTGTGGTCACTGCAGGTGGTCACGTGAGGGGAAGAATCTAGCGGTGCTAAGCTCCATTTTAGAGTTTCGACGATCGTGACTTGGAGTGTCGAGGAACTCTATCCTTTGAAATCTTGAAATGCAAAACTGCGATTCAATCTGAGTCATTGATCAAGGGAGAGCATGGACCATTGATCTAGCCCCATTTCATAGATCGTGACATGGAGAGTCGATACATTTCATCACATGAGTCTCGAAGTCGCGAATCGCGAAGTGCTCATTTTATTAGCAAGTGGTCATAACTTGTGGTCACATCATCGAGATTTGGAGGAAGGAGCTAGCAGCTAAGCTCCACTTCGGAGATCGCAACATGGGAGAGTCGAGATGACTCATCATAGGATTCCCAAAATCACAAGTCATGAAAGCACTTTATGGATAA
>JASDQU010100925.1:203526-221377 GCA_032191745.1 Picea mariana | reverse complement strand
AGGATGATAAGTTAGAATTTATCCTTAATGCTAAGGGAATGAATGCTATCTTGAATGGGCTTGAAGAAGCTGAGTTTGTAAAGGTGATGCATCTTCAAACTGCCAAAGAAATGTGGGATAAAATTATTAACAGTTATGAAGGAAATGAGAAAGTAAAAGATGCCAAACTTCAAACATATAGATTGAAATTTGAACAACTAAAGATGAATGAAGATGAAGCAGTCAGCAAGTATTTTTTAAGAGTTGAAGAGATTGTGAATGCCATGAAGGGTCTTGGTGAGAAAATTGAAGAATCATTTTTAGTTCAGAAGATTTTAAGATCTCTGCTTGATAAATTTAATCCAAAAGTCTCTGCAATAGAATAACTAAATGATATTAAAAATTTGTCCATTGATCAACTCCTAGGAACTCTAACTGCATATGAAATGCAAATTAGCAAAGATAAATCCATTACTAGAGAAGCATCTTTTAAAGAAAACAAGAATACCGATTCAGAATTAGATGATATTGAGGCAAAATTTGTGAGAAGGTTAAAGAAAGGATCAAGGATAAAGGAAAGATCAAGGAAAGGCAAAATATCAAGGAAAGATCCCTTTCAAATGTTTTAACTGTGGCAAGATAGGTCATTTTGCATCTAAGTGTCCTCACCAGAAAAAAGGATCAGAACTCTGATGATGAAAATAAATACAAATTTAAGAAATATAGTAAAAAGAAAAGTTTGTTTGCAAACAATGAAAAATCCTCAGAAAACATAGATAGTGATTCATCCTGTGAAGACAAAGTGAATGATTTTATACTTATGTCTATGGGAGATATTGGTGGTGAACATTCAGGAGGTGAAATGGATGACGAAGAAACTGTGGTGGATATTTAAGGTGAATTAATCAGTGCTTTGGAAGAAATTGACAGACTCAGATGTAAGAAGAGAAAACGAAAATATATGTTGATGTAATTTAAAATGAATGGTAAAAAACTTGATGAAGACTTTTCTCTACTAAAAGTGGAGTTAGAAGAGGCAAAGAAAATAGAAAAAATTCTTAAGCAATAGTTATCAGAGATGAAAGTGAGGTGTGAAGCCTTAGAAGAAGAGATAGTAAAAACTAGAAAGGAAATGGAGAAGTTTAAGGCATTGTATCACCAAAATTTGTTAAGTATTAAAGCATCAAAAGGTTTAATCTCCATTCTAAATCAACAAAGGAATCCAAATTTGAAAGCTGTCTTGGGCTATGAATAAGGATCAAGTAGTGATCATCCAAGTAATACATAACCCACCAAGTTTGTAAAATCTACAATCGTTGACAACAACCACCTTGCAGAAACAAAGAAAGAAAATAATACACCAAGCAAGAATGAAAAATAAAGTACCATAACTGATCAAAGAAACTATCAACATGGAAGAAATCAACCCACTCAAAGAAGACAATCTTTTTCCATCTACAAAGGATTTTTATATGGATATTGTTTTTTTTGTTCTAACTTTGGTCACAAAGCTATAAGTTGTTCTTTAAGATGTAGATATGAGCAAAAAAGTTATTCAAGGAATAGTTATCTACCACAACAAAGATTGAGACAACCAAGCAACTAACAACCACAAACTATAAATCATATGATGGTTGGGAGAAGGATGCAGGTGAATCATAACAACAATTATGAGCATAACAATCAATATGATTTGCTATTCAGTGAACTAGAATTTTATAACTGCCATAATTATGGACATAAAGCTGCAGACTGTCTCTTAAAGAAATATAAGCCAAATCTAAATCATGTTGCTGAAAATTTCAAGGTTTGGAAGAAGAAAGAAGATGACCAATGTGGATTAGTGTTATCAACCCAAAGACAAAAGAATCCCTGGTATGTTGACAGTGTATGTTCCAAACATATGACTGGATACAAAAGTAAGTTTCTAACTCTAAGTGAAAACAAATCAAGGAATGTAACTTTTGGAAACGATGCACCATGAAAAATAAAAGGTAAAGGAATGGTAAGAATGAGTAATGGAAAATGAAAAGCTCAAGATGTGATGTTTGTAGATGGTATGAAACATAATCTACTAAGTGTTAGTCAAGTTTGTGGCAGAGGATGTGAAGTTGTTTTTACTTCTAAAGATTGTAAAATAAAGTTGTGAATTCAGGACAACTGGTTGCAAAAGGGATAAGAATAGAAAACAATGTGTATGTGTTAAAAGAAGAAAAAGAAGAATGCCACTTAATCAAGTATGATGAAAGTTGGCTATGGCATAGGAGACTTGGACACCTAAATTTTGATCATATAATCAATCTTAGAAACAATGGGGTATTAAAATATCTTCCAAATATATCAAAGCCATATGAATTTGTTTGTAAACCTTGCCAGATAGGAAATCTTACTCGGAGACAATTCAAATATAAAAACTTTCCTTCAACAGAAAAACCTCTCCAGTTAGTACATATGGATTTATGTGGACCATCAAGAAAATAAGGTATAGGAAAAGAAAACTATTTTATGTTGATTATTGATGATTATTCTAGACTAACATGGGTTGCCTTTTTGACCGAAAAATATGAAGCATTTGAAAAATTCAAAGTGTTTAAGGTTCTGACTGAGAATCAAACAGGAAAAAGATTGAAGGCAATAAGGTCTGAGAGAGGAGGAGAGTTTAGTTCATGGAACTTCAAATATTTCTATGATAAGCATGGAATCAAATGAGAATACACTATTCCAAGGAATCCACAACAAAATGGAGTAGTTGAGAGGAAAAATAGATCAGTTCAGTAGATGGCAAGATCAATGATGAATGAAAGGAATATTTCTCAGACATATTGGGTGGAAGAAATTCATACAGCTGTTCATATCCTTAACAAAGCTCATCTTAGGCCACATAATGACAAGACTCCTTATGAACTATGGTCTGGAAGACCTGCTTCAATCAAGCATTTTAAAGTCTTTGGGAGTAAATGTTATATCAAGAATAATGATGAAAATATTGACAAATATGATGACAGGGGTGATGAAGGTATCTTCTTAGGTTATGCTACAAACAGTAAAGGGTATAGATGCTACAATAAGAGGCTGCATAAATTGGTTGATTGTATCGACATAAAAGTTGATGAAGAAATCTTGATAAAAAACGTAAGCAGTGTTGAACCAAGCACAAAAGATATAGTTGAAGATGAAGATGAATAGGTCCAAGGATCAGAAAGGGAAGAATCTAAATCAGATGAAGATACGAATACTCAGGCTGACACAAATCATTAGAAAGAAACAAAACCACCTCTCAGAATTGTTAGAAAGAATCATCCTGAAAATCGGATAATTGGAGATATAAATAAAGGAGTTCAGACAAGAAGAAAATTAGTTAAAGACACAGAACAATCTCGGATTGCTTTTCTATCTATGATTGAACCTAAAATTTTTGATGAAGCCAACAACCATGATGATTAGATTAGAGCTATGAATGAAGATATTGATCACATTGAAAAGAAAAATACTTGGAAGCTTGTTCCTAGACCTGAAGATAAGAATGTAATAGGTTCCAAATGGGTGTTCAAGAATAAAATGAATGAAAAATGACAAGTTGTTAGAAATAAAGACAGATTGATTTGTAAAGGGTATGCACAAGTTGAAGGTCAATATTTTGATGAAACATTTGCACTAATGGCAAGATTGGAAGCCATCATAATGTTTTTTGCATATTCATGTCATAAGAACTTTAAAGTGTATTAGATGGATGTTAATTCAACATTTCTTAATGGATATCTAGAGGAAGAAGTTTATATGGATCAACCTAAAGGATTCTCATTGACATATAATCCTAATTATGTCTGCAAGCTTAAGAAGGATTTATATGGACTGAAACAAGCACCACGAGCTTGGTACTATAGACTGGGCAAATTTTAACAAGAGAAAGGGTTCAAGAAAGGTACTGTTGACAACAATATCTACATTAAGTCTGAAGGTGATAATTTACTAGTTGTTTTGGTCTATGTAGATGATATTATTTTTGGTTGTACTAATGAATCCTCTGTCTAGTGGTTTGCTAACTCTATGAGAACAGAGTTTGAGATGTCCATGATAGGATAATTGCCACATGTTCTTGGTTTACAAGTAAATTAGAGTTCTGCAGGAATATTTATCTCTCAAGAAAACTATTTGAAAGAGATGTTGAAGAAATTTCATATGGAAGATTCTTCTCCTATTAGTACACCTATGGTGGTTGGTTGCAAGCTCAGTAAAGATGATATTTCACCTGATGTTGATCAAAGGACATATCGATCAATGATAGGCAGTCTTCTGTACATCACAACATCCTGTCTTGATATAATGAAAACTGTTGAAATGGTAGGCCGTTATCAGTCTGCTCCTAAACAAAGTCAAACAGTAGTTGTAGCAAGGATATTCAAATACTTGAAGGGCACAATGAATTATGGTATATGGTATCCTAGAAATCAAAATCTTCAGTTAACTTCTTATTCAGATGCTGATTGGTAAAATTGTGTGGATGAGAGAAAGAGCACCAGTGGAGGTGAATTATTCCTGGGTGACTCATTAGTAGCATGTCTTAGTAAGAAGAAGGGATCTATTTCCTTATCAATTACAGAGGCAGATTACATTGATGCTGCTACTTGCTGCACACAAATTTTATGGATGAAACAAACTCTTGCAGATTTGGAGGTAACTTATACTGATCCCACTCCACTTCACTGTGATAACACTAGTTCCATAAGTCTCTCCAAGAATCTTGTACTTCATTCAAAGTCTAAGCATATACCAATAAAATATCATTTTCTTAGAGAAAAAGTTACAAACAGAATTGTTCAGGTGAATTATATTCCTTTCACAGAACATATAGCTGATATCTTTACTAAATCGTTACCAGTGACACCTTTTGGATATCTTCATCAGAAGTTGGGGGTTATTTTTTCTTTTGTTTAATATGTTCACCCTATTATGGGGAGAACTTATTGAACATCTGTTATATTTCTGGTGAATATAGCTTTGGTTCTTCCATTCATAGTTGACGGGGGGAGTATGTGCCTGTCACATTTTTTATACCTTCGAGATGTACTGCAACAGCTCAGGGGGAGCATGTTTCTTATTTGACATTGATGTCAAAGGGGGAGAAAGTGTAGTGTGGTAAGGATGCTACAGGGTATAAAGTGTAGTGTGGTAAGGATGCTACAGGGTATGGTTGGATGTCCAGGTAGAATAGTGCAGTTCTTCAAGGATATTCAAGGTTGCCATCAATGCCAAAGGGGGGGATTGTTGGCATATTTATAGACATAAGGTCTTTGTTTGTCATTGATGGCAAGATCAAAAGCATAACATCAACAATGAATAGCAACAGTGATCGTTCAGACCATTCCGAATTCCCAATGGTCGTTAGATATGAACTTAGACAGGAGGAGCGCACAGAAGAGGAGAATAGATCTCAGGCATCAAATCTGAGTGCGAGGATTGACCATTGTTGGATCTAGAAGAATGAGCACGATCTTTAAGTGCAAGGTGAAGCAAGTTTACAAAGTCCCAAAAGAAGGGGGACCATCCATCATCAAAGAGGACACATGGTGTAAGATCAGAGCACGACAAAGGCTCCATTTCAGAATTTTGCAGATCGGGAAATCCAAAGGAAGGAGATGCTCTAACCCCTCGAACTCGCGATATGCGAAATTGCGATGACAATCCTGGTCGTTGAAGCCAGAGGACACATGGAAAGCGATTGGCATTTCACTGACTTGCACATTGGAGAAGTCAAAGGAATATGACATAGGAACTCACGACATGCGAAGTCTCGAAACGATATGGACTGTTGGATCACCAAAGCTCTAGACCATTGATTTGACAAGTAAAGTTCCTTTTGGCACAGCCTGTGGTCATTGTAGGTGGTCACATGAGGGGAAGAAGCTAGCGGTGCTAAGCTCCATTTAAGAGTTTCATATATCATGACTTGGAGTGTCAAGGAACTCTATCCTTTGAAATTGCGAAAAGTGAAACCATGATTCAATTTGAGTTGTTGATCAAGGGAGAGTTTGGACCATTGATCTGACCCCATTTCAGAGATCGCGACATGGAGAGTCGATATGTTTCATCACAAGATTCCCGAAATCGCCAATCGCTATTTGATTGGCGAGTGGTCATATCATCGAGAGTTGGAGGAAGGAGATAGCAGCTAAGCTCCACTTCGAAGATCACGACATGGGAGAGTCAAGACGCCTCATCACAGGATTCCTGAAATCGCGAGTTGCAAAATAACTTTATGGATAAGCGCTTGGTCATAGTCATGGGCACATGAAGGAAGGATCTTGCAAGTTGAAAGGCTCTATTTCGTGATCGAGACTTGGAAGAGTCAATGTGACTTGCAACAAAATTCACGAAACGTGAAACTGCAAAGTGCCTCTTGATTAGGCCTGTGATCACAACTAGTGGGCATATGGGACAAATGCAAGATCCTATGGATTTAATTCAATGGTGCTGGTTATTTGAGAATTTGATCGAAGGGATATTGTTGATATTCATGATTAACTTTTCAGTTACGATTCAGTTAGCTGAATTGAATCATGATTCTTGAACAGTTGGCAGTTCAGTTGCTGAGGCGTTTTTTCCCTAGAAGATTTGAGGTGTAATGAAAGAGGAAGTGGGCATAAAAATTAAGAAGCTATGACTGTTTTGTGTTAGTTGTTATGAGTGAAAAAGGTTTTGAACTGTAAGAAAGGTAGAAACTCAGAAATGAAAAATAGATGCTGAAAACATAGAAGCAGAGGATAATTACAGAACAGATAGAAGAAGAGTAGAATTGCAGAACAAATAGAAGCAGAGAAGAATTGCAGAACATAGAAGAAGGGGTAAGAAGTGAGACACCTATATTGTTTGTTATTCAATCATTTATTATTAATCAGGGAGGTAGGGTGGTGCTAGGGAGGACTATGGTCCTCTGATATTCAAGTTGGTTCTTGAATATTGGAAGTTGTATCTTCCATCTAGTTGTAGCTAGAAAACCAGGGTGGTAGGGTGGTGCTTGGGAAAACAAAGAGTTTTCTGTATACAAGTTGGTTCTTGTGTAAGTGGAAGTAGGTGCTTCCATCGACTTGGTGTTGGAACACTCAGGGAGTTGGTGCTTCCTTCTAGTGGGTGCTAGAGAAACCAGAGGCTTGGTTCTCTCAACAAGTTGGAGCTTGTAAAATAGAGGTAGTAGGCTCACTTTGAGTTGGTGCTCAAATATAGATGGTGTACAAAACTTAAAATACTGCCTATCATTTGAAGAAGAAGAGGTTTTCTCCCTTTATGGGTTTCCTCGTGAAAATTTGTCTCTGTGTATATCTTATGTGTGACTGATGTTCTTTATTTATGTTGTTCATATCTTGTATAATATTGATGGTCACTTGGAAGAGATTAAAATTTGTTTTGAATAAGTCATATATTGTTTAAGCTCAATAACAACTGATTCACCCCCCCTCTCAGTTGTCTTAGTAATTTCAACAGGGTGAGTGAGTGTAATAGAATGTTAGGGGGTAGGGTCTTATTTATAGTTAGGGAGATGGGTTAGGGAAATTAAAAATTATAATTAAATATTGACATTTAATTAATATAAATATTAATTAAATTGTCAATTAATATTAATATTAATTATAAAAACCCTAAACACATATAAAAACCTAATCACATAACATAAAACCCTAATCACATGATGTAAAACCCCAAGCACATAAAAAAAGAGGGAAATCAAAACAACAAGGGGTTACCTTTTAAGACAAAGTCAAGGGGGGTCCGTAATGGAAAAACATGTCCACATGAGTCTCATAATGACCTATAAAATTTATCATCACTGCATAAGAGGGTACATAAACAATGTGATCCTGTCTATCTTCATAGGAACTCCTAGGTCTCATGGACCATCCTGAGAGAGAGGAAGAGGTTCACACATCAACACATCTTGGCATTACGCCAAGATCTACTTGGTCAATGACCAGGTTGCCCCAGAAGACATATGGGGTCCCTAGAACACATCTAGGGTCTTATCCACCAAGGTACAAGACCAAGGATCAACCCATGCATTAAGAAGGGTTCCTCCGAAGAATGGCTCTTGCAGCTGCATTAATTTCAACACTACCCAAGCCCATAAATACTAGAGGTACAAATGGATGTCGTAAGAAGAGTGAAGACCGTCAAGTTATGAAGACGCCAATTTCATCAAATCTACCTTATTATAGCAATCCAATTAGGGAAGTATTGAACAACGTATCAAGAATTAGGAAAGCCTTGTTGAAATCTTAAATATCTTCAAGAGCATGTTTTGACATATCCATTGTCTGAAAGAAAATAAGAAGTAAATGAAGGTATAACACAAGTTTTGATAAGGCTAAGTATGGAATTGATTTTGGATTCAAGAATGGCCTAGATTGTAAGATTTTTCATTCAACCTTGCTTAGAAGAGGAATTTCAATGATTGGGTGCCTTTGAGGGTCACCAAGAACCTTTTTCATCTTAAATTCTTCCATGGTTTTCACAAATATTACAATCTAGGCCATTCTATAAAGAAGAAGACTCACACCCCAAAGCATACCAAGATAACAATAATGGAATGCCAAGTATGAAATGAATCAGGTAAACAAGGACCCCAATAAGTTTCTTACATATAATAGAATCAAGTATATTCTCCAAGAAAAACATGGGTTCCCTGAATATTTGCTCGCTAACTTATCTTCTCATTTTTTTGAGTGTTGGTACCAAAAACTTATATCTGCACGATAACTTGTCTTCTTGTTTTAACGAGTGTAGGTACCACCAAATAGGTATTTGTCATATATATCTTCCTTGGGTGATGATCGAGATATACTCAGAGAGGTTGAAAGTGAGACATTTTGTACTAGATCTACCGGTTCTAGATCAACTAGATCTCAAAAGGTAAGGAAAAGATTTCGTATACACATGAAAATTTTTATTGCCAATGGAGGGTCATGTAATTATGATGTTGATAGCATAGGTGGCATTGAGTTTCCCTTGAGGTATAGACATCTAGTGCAACGATGGGTACCTAAGGAGATACCTGAAGTGGACACAAATTTCTTCATCAATGGGATGATGTATCACATTGCTCCTTTGTCCTTACATGGATTGGGGTTATTTTCCATGGATGGAATAAAGGTCAGCTATGGAACTATAACTGAATTGATGGAGTATGTCGCACCATTATAAAAATACTATCACTAGTTGTTTTTGGTCCGATATACACAAAGTATGTGGAGATATGGAGTTGCCGCAAATTGTATACAACTAGTAGATAACAATCAAAATAAAGGGGTGACTATGTATATTGATAGAAGGCCAAAAGATTCTGGAAACATTGTGGGATTTATAAATAGTACAAAACTTGTGGCAACAACTAAGCAAGTGAATTGCATATTTGAGGGATGCGAAGGAAATCGTATAGTTGTATGTGCAACAAAAACAATAGTTCCAGGTGAAGAGTTATTGATCGATTACAACTTAAATCGAATAGATGGAGGGAGTGCGGATATGGGGGTAAATATATAACATACCATTCAAATCAACCTTTGATCAATCATTGTTATAATTTATCACTGCAATATTTCAATTTTTTATTACATATATTTCATTTTTCATTATTTATTTTATGACATTACCGCAGTATTTCATTTTTTTAATGTTACAATTACTTTCATAATTTTTGTTGATTAATTTATTGTGTCAACATCTGTCCAGGGTGACCATGGAAAATCACACGCTACATATGTCCAGGGTGACTGTGGAAAGGCACCCACTATTACTCAACAGGTAAATGTTAAATATAGTAACAACTTATGACTACAACAACTAAATTTATGAAATTTCATTATTTATTTTCTGATATTACTGCAATATTTCATTTTTTTAATGTTACAGGTGAATTCATAACTTTTGTTGATTGATTTATTGTGTCAACATCTGTCTAGGGTGACTGTGGAAAATCAAACGCTACATCTGTCCAGGGTGACCGTGGAAAGGCACCCGCTGTGCCTCAGCAGGTAAATATTAAATATAGCAACAACTTATGACTACAATAACTAAATTAGAGATTTCTTTCGGATTCATCGCATAGGTTTTTTGATTTTCGACGTTTCGGACCAAACTAGTTTGGTCCATCATCAGGAAAGCATTTGTCAAAAATGAATCACAAACACTTTCCTAATGATGGACCACACTAGTTTGGTCCGAAATGTCGAAAATAAAAAAACCTATGCGATGAATCCGAAAGAACTCTCTAATCAAAACAATGGTCGCAAAAGACTTAGAATAGAAATAACTAAATTTCTCAAATGTTAAAGTTCATCTCATTAATTTTATTCATTAATGTATTGTGGCATGGTCACCATGGGAAGTCACCCACTCGTAGTAGATCTGAGCAGGGTGATTGTGGGAAGTCATCGGCCACACAACAACATCAGGTAATTGTTAGTGATTAATAATAACTAAATTTGATTACAATATCTAAATTTTTTTGATGAAATTATTTAAATTTCATTTATTGTTTGATGTTTTTAGTCCAGTACAGTCAATTTGGATGATGAGGATCTTGAGGATGAAATATTTTATTCCATTGGCCCAATAGCAATTGTCATGAAGGCTTTGAAGAATACAAACATAGAATATCTAGCTTTGTTTCGCAAAAGACCCTTGACACAGGAGGATAGGGCAAGAATTGAAAAACTACAAAATCTAATAACTAATTTTGGGGTAAGTGGCATCTTCACATATTTTTGTCAGTTATGAAAATTTCATATCTTTTTTTTTGTTTTATATTTTCTATATGATCTGATAAAGTGATTTTTTCCATTTATAGGAGTTTTTAAACCCCGTGCCCCGGGAACTCGATGAGCCTGCAACTGCTATAGGTAGCAGTGATGGTCCAATGCAACACAAAAGTCGAGAAAACAAAGAACAAATGAGGATTTTTGACCCTCCTGAGGTTCCCCTCGAATCCACTGGTGAGCACACTGGTGTTGACCAACATGACACACCAGAGCATGATGATCCAGAGCCTAAGACTCAACATGACTCCAGAGATGAACATATTGTACATGACGAGGAAGATATTCATGGAGGATCACGAATTAAATGCACTGGATCACTAGATCTCACCTTTCTAGTGGACGACGCATGTGTTTTGATCAAGATTCAGAAGATTGCAGGTATTTTTTAATTATTTGATTCATTTTTATCATGAAATTGAAATGGACATTTGTTGAGATTATTATAAATTAATGGATAACACGTTTCTATAGGAAACAATGTTTTCTACAGAAACTTGAATGACGAAACATTGGAGTTGTTTGGCCCCACCATTCGCACATGGTGGAATACCCAAGATAGCGAAAATAATGATGAATTGATAGGACAGATGGTAAACTTTTTCGGCAATACGTCCAACAAGAAAGTGGTTACAAAGTTAGCCGACGATAATTTAAAATATACCAGGGCCCAATATAGGGAGAAATTGCAATTAGACCTCAAGCATGAGTGCCCTCCCATGGTTTCGGAGAAAGAGTGGAAGGCCCTGATAGAGGATGCAAAGGAGAAATTGTTTAAAAAACAAGGAAAACATCCACGACCTGGTAAACCAAGGTACAACACATGCCATCTTCTTAGTAAAATATGCTCATTTATGTTTTTCTTTCTTGTTTTAAGTAACAATTCCGATATCTAATTTTTTTCAAAAATTCCATATATAGGATACCCGACACCTCCAAAGAAACCAAGGCTAGAATGGAAAATCACGGGCAGCATAAAATATTCCAGGGTGGCTATGGAAAACTAAAAGCCTGAATCATAAGAATTAAATGATTAACTATGGTGAATATTTATTTAACAGTAGCGAACAAATATCTGTTTTTGTTATTGGTAATTTTAATGGTGTTATGCATTGCAGTTAAATATGTTCCAAACTGTTGCCACCAAGGAGGACCTAAAGCTTGGTTACAAGCACAGTTTTAAAACTGTGATTGAATATCAGAGAAGTTTAGGGCATACTCTAATCTCCCCAGCCACACAAATGCAGGTAAATAAAATGAATAAGGAAACCACAGTAGCATGCTTGTAAAGTCTATTCATATTTTATTATATCACCCTTAACTAAGTATTTATGTTTGTTTTCAAGCAACAATGAAACCACAATGGTGAATCTAGCGATATTCAATAGAAACCACTTCATACTAGGGAGCACATGTCCAATTATAGTGGGGAGAAGAGTACCCATTCTGGTATGTATGCTTTAGAATTAGAAAATATTTACTGTGATTGTAGATGTTTATTTCCTGACTTATACTTATATATTATCTTCTTTAAATGGAAGAACATGTAGCTCAGAAGGAGGAACTACGAGAGGAACCAAGTGGACAAGCAATTAATGCACCAACTATCACAGTTACACAGATAGGTAAAGAGTAATATTGTAATGTTAATAAAAATAATGAAATAGTTATTTCAATTATATTTCAACATATCGATATGATCATTTTTGTTGTTGCAGTTCAAGCCCCTACACAACTGACTCCACTCCCTACTTAGCGACGTACCAAAAGTATGGTACATGAATGCATGGAAACAAAAAAAATAGAAGGACAGGGAGCAGGAAATAAAGTGTCAAAGGATGATTATGATACCCCAATCATCAATTTTATGAATATAAAAAAACATAAATCAAAGAAAAACTAGATGTATAAATTCATGACTTGTATTTGGATGTTTATCGATGTTTCTAGTATGAAACATAGTTTATATGAATTACCACATTATGCTTCAATGTTTATATGTTCATATGTTTTGATGACTAGCCTAGTTATGCATGAATGTCTATATGTTTTCTATATAAAAAAAATCATTTGTTGGGTATGGGGAATTGAGAGCGATGTGAGGGTGGGAGGAGGGGACATATGAGCTTCCACCTTCACATGGTTGGCCATTTTTAGTAGAGGATAACCTATTCTCGAAACAAAGAGAATATCATAAGTTCCTTGTATCAACCACTATCTTCCCTCCTTGAAAGTCTCCGTCCTTGAAGTAGGATAAGGGATTGGTGTTAGACATCAAATTTGTGCATGAATCAACAATAAATAATATTCTTCATTAGGTACAATACTAAGTCTTCTGTGTATCATGAAGATGGGGACTTTTGTAACATATCATTGTAAGGCTTTTGTAGCATATCATTGTTTTCGGAGACTAGAAAACTATCAATGTTTTATTTTAAAAACCTACATACGTCGCCGCTATAGTGACATATGTTTGTCACAAATATGGCATCTACGTCACAATCCATTGGTGGGTTTTCTACTCTGCCACAGGACTTCGTCACTATTTCCATGCTCATTCGTCTCTATAGTGATGCATGTTCATCGCAAGAAGGTATACATCTCTTCTTCTTGCCACGAACTTGGCAGCCTGATTTCATCATTGTTTCCATGAATAATCTTAGTGTGTGGATAGAGCGACGTAAAAAGTTCCATGAAAAATACTGTTTGGATTCATGGAAAGTGAAAAGGATATGTGTGGCAATAGAAACAAAAAATTGTGGCAAATTTGGTCATATGTAGTAGTGACCAAGCCTCCTAGCACAAGTGCAGACTCACTTATGCTAACTCCATCCTTGCATAATGAGAATATGTCACAATGACATCTTTCCTTTATCTACAAGCCCAATGGGTGATTTTAGGATCCCTTCCTATACTTAACAATTAATCATATTATTTTATTCTCCTTTTGTATGTATGGAACCCCATCACAAGACCAAAAATCCCATCAACTTTCCCATGAGGCCCTAGCCTCATTTCGGGTCCAGTTTTACTGAAACAAAAAGTTGATCTGGTGCCAATGAATATTCCCACATGCCTGACACCTTTTCCTCTTGTAGGAGTACATCTATAAGATACAATATCGTCAACACTCCCTGTTATAAATGGAGGTATCCCATCCTCCAACATCTATATGTACCTCCAATACTTGAAGTTGCTTGGTCTCCCACCCTAGAAGTGACTCTATCTCCTGTACTATATCTACTACCAAAATTTCACTCAAATCCTCTTGATTGGTTGCTCCCTCTATCACCGAAGTAGATATTTCTCTCTATTCCTCCTAACTAGATACATCAGAAAATATTTCTATCCAATCTACCTCACTAGCTGCTCCCTCTATGACTGAAGAAAATACCACTCCCCTATCTTTCTGACCGGTTGCCTCTTATGTCACTGTAGCAAAACTTGATCAAAGAATTGAATCCTCCCTAAGTCAGTTGACTCCCTTTGAAGCCCATATTCCTCTAAATAGTCCTAGGAGGCTTCTCCTCACTGCTAGATCCCAAGTGATAACTCCCTATAAAATATGGCTCCCTCTGAGCTGACACTACTGGTGGGGCCACCTGCCTCACCACTAGTGGAGCCACCTTCTCCCCCTCATATCCCTCTCTCTACTCATGTTGGCCACAACATGCATAGGCTGGACCCTCGGTCTATATAGGTTTCCCTCCCTAACTCCAAGAACCACTTTTGATCTAAAGCTAGATGGTCTGGGAACAAACAAAAGTTTTCCTTCTCGAAACAATATATGGTAGCTCTTTCTCTCAATCTTCGAGACTGATATAAAAATCCTCCTGTGTTTTGGCACCCATAACACATTTGACACCCTCAACACTTATCCTGACTTCCTCTTGAATGATACCATACCAGATCCTCGTATTGCATGTTTGGTTCCCATACCAAGCTCCACACACAATTATGAGCCAGTCTTTGTGAGACTGACAAATAAATCTCTAACACATGTGATATGGATATATGTTCCGCTATCCACAAACCAAGTCCCCCTACTAGAAACTATACCTGAAAGGGTGAAGACCAACAAGATCTCCCTCTAGAACCTATATGCAACCTCATCAACCTCTGTTTTTTATTCCTGCTTCCTTCTTCCTCTTCCCCTCTAGTGTGGACACTATGAAGAATAATGACCAAAGTCATGGCATTCAAAACATCTGATCTTTCTAATATCCTTCTTCCATATCGGCTCTAGAGATGCTTCTCTCTCGGGAGAATCCATTCTCCCTAGAGAAATTCTTCTGCTTGGTGAACCTCTTCTGCCCATCCTAGTGTGGACTACAAGGGACTAGTTCTCATCACTACTACTCTTCACCATACCATCCATATCATCTCTCGATATTAACCAAGTATCCTCCTAGATACAATCTATCCATAGTACTCTATCAAAGTTTGGTAACTTCTCTCGTGCACAAATCCCCTACACAAATGGTTCCCAAGACCTGGGAAGATATATAAACACTACATTCACCAACTCAACTTCCTCCACCTTATCACTGATGGCCACAAGATGATCTCGGATATGTGTAATATTCATAAGATATTTCATAATTGTGCCCTCATTGGAAATCTTAACAACTTGAAGTTGGTGCTTCAAATGCAAATTCCTTACAATATTCTCATTCTAGTATAAACTTACCATAGAATCATACATGTCCTTGGTATATGTCTTCTCATCAATGTAAGGAATCAAATGATCCTTCACAGACTCTACCAACACCTTCTTGGCCTTCACTTCCTTCTTCTTGTGAGTTGTCAATTCTTGCGGATCAGTAGGAGCTTTAACCACACTCTCAACATACTCCTTGAGGTCATTCTTCTCCAACAGAAGGAGAACCCTAGACTTCCAAGCCCGAAAGTTGGTTTCCTCTTCTAAATTGTCCTCAAGATTCAATGTGTTCACCATTTTGACCTTCCCGGAACAAGAACAAGAACAAGAACAAGAAAAACACTCTTCCAAGGTTGTAACCAAAAATGTGTCTGAAGATGATCCCCTTATCTTCAAATCCCAAACTATGATACCCTGTCAATTTTCACATGCAACTCTATGTGACTAATTTTCACATCTGAAAATTGCTTCCTAGTGATCTAATAGTAAAACCCTAGCTATTATCACTGAAAAATTTTACACTGAAAATTATTGGCTGAAATTATTACAACAAGGTCAAAGATGAATCATTAATACACATGAGACACAAATTTTGGTTCTATAACCTTATTAACTTTAGAAATTGTGAGGGGAAAACAAACCCTCCCAACCAATACAATATCACCAAAATCTGAATACAACCTTGCCATCTAATAATCATACAAATAAGAAAACCAAACCTCAAAAAATATCTTGGAAATATCTTCTACCCAAAAATTTGTTGCAGACCACCTGCACAACTTGTTGACATCACCCATCAGCCTACACAGACCTGCTCCTACCCAAAAAACTCTGTACAAAATTGACCTTAATGGAATCCGGTGTACATACTCATTTTGGTCTCCTACAAATCAAATATATTCATGATTCACTCCAATGAAATCCACGTACAAGTACATAAAACTTGTACGAACACCTCTGGACAATTCGCTCCTTGCGACTTCTCTTCCTCTAGGCCATATTTTCCACCCTTGCAGAATTTCCCTTTTCTAAAATCACCAAGCCTCCTAGCACAAGTGCAAACTCACTTATGCTAACTCCATCCTTTTATAATGAGAAAATGTCACAATGACTTCTCTCCTTTATATACAAGTCCAATGGGTGAGCTTAGGAGTCCTTCCTAACTCAACAATTAATTAGAATATTTTATTCTCCTTATGTGGGTGTGGAACCCCATCACAAGCCCACAAATCCCATCAACTTGCCTTTGGGGCCAATTTCAATGAAACGAAAAGATGATCTGGTGCCAACAAATATTCCCACATGATTAACACAATGGCCTCTTGTGGGAATACCTATTGAAGCTACAATATCAACAAAATTTCTTATGGAAGTTCTGAGAAAATTTGGATTCATCCAAGATTTTATTAGATGAACAAGATTCTGCATCAACAATGCATGGATAACCCCTCTTATTAATGGTATGTCAGAAAAAAATTTTAAAGCCCAAAGGGGACTTTACCAAGGTTTTCCTCTTTCTCCTCTCTTGTATGTGATGATGGTTGAAGCTATAAATAGAATATTGGAAAGAAAAATATTAGCAGGATCCATCCCAGGTCTTTGGATCACAAGAGGTGTTAAGCATGTTAACCATTCTCAATTTGCTTATGATACACTACTCTTGGGTGGGGCCTCAAGAACTATTTCTGCAATATTTAAAATCATCAAGGATAAATTTACTCAGGTATATGGGGGACTGATTATAAGAATAAAAGTCATTTTTATGCTTGGAATGTGAGTTCCCACTCTATCATGGTCATTACGAACATCTTCCAATTCTCGTTTTATCTCCCCCTTTGGCATTGATGGAAACACCAACATTGATGTCAACACCAATTACCAATTATTGATGTCAACATGTAGATATGGCATGTTCTACATCAATAGTCAATGTGACTATCTCTCCACATCAATCTCTCCCATCAATAGACTGTTCATGCATTGTTGGATCATGTTGTCATTGATGCCAATGGTTTGATTGATTGATGTCAAGTGATTGATTGATGTCAAAGGATTGATTGATTGATGGTTTATGTAATATAATATGTATTGTCCTTGATGAGAATGCATAGATGAAGATGGATCAATGAGTTGTCATTACATGATGAAGATGGATAGATGTGGTTCTATTGGTATATGATGCATTGTTGGAAAAATGTATAGATGACTCATTATTGTCTTATCATGATTGATAAGGTGCACAAATGGATGAACTCCAAAGTGGTCCCCTTATGGTGAAAGTCCTCACGGGAAGACGCTTTGCGGATTGAGTTATCCTAGAAGAGTGGTTGGAGGACCCATGCTCTCATTATTGTCTTATCATGATTGATAAGGTGTACAAATGGATGAACTCCAAAGTGGTCCCCTT
>JASDQU010100925.1:149434-192054 GCA_032191745.1 Picea mariana | reverse complement strand
AGAGTTGAAGAGATTGTGAATGCCATGAAGGGTCTTGGTGAGAAAATTGAAGAATCATTTTTAGTTCAGAAGATTTTAAGATCTCTGCTTGATAAATTTAATCCAAAAGTCTCTACAATAGAAGAACTAAATGATCTTAAAACTTTGTCCATTGATCAACTCCTAGGAACTCTAACTGCATATGAAATGTGAATTAGCAAAGATAAATCCATTACTAGAGAAGCATATTTTAAAGCAAACAAGAATACCGATTTAGAATTAGATGATATTGAGGCAAAATTTGTGAGAAGGTTAAAGAAAGGATCAGGAAAATATCAAGGCAAGATCCCTTTCAAATGTTTTAACTGTGGTAAGATAGGTCATTTTGCATCTAAGTGTCCTCACCAGAAAAAGGATCAGAACTCCGATGATGAAAAGAAATACAAATTTAATAAATATAGTAAAAAGAAAATTTTGTGTGCAAACAATGACAACTCCTCAGAAGACATAGATAATGATTCATAATGTGAAGACAAATTGAATGATTTTATGCTTATGGCTATGGGAGATCTTGGTGGTGAACATTCAAGAGGTGAAATGGATGACGAAGAAGCTGTGGTGGATATGGAAGGTGAATTAATTAGTGCTTTGGAAGAAATTGATAGACTCAGATGTAAGAAGAGAAAACAAAAATAGATGTTGATGTAGTTTAAAATGAATGGTAAAAAACCCGATGAAGACTTTTCTCTACTAACAGTGGAGTTAGAAGAGGTAAAGAAAATGGAAAACACTCTGAAACAATAGTTATAAGAGACGAACGCGAGGTGTGAAGCCTTAGAAGAAGAGATAGTAAAAACTAGAAAGGAAATGGAGAAGTTTAAGGCATTGTATCACCAAAATCATTAAAGTATTAAAGCATCAAAAGGTTTAACCTCCATTCTAAATCAACAAAGGAATCCAAATTTGAAAGCTGGCTTGGGCTATGAAGAAGGATCAAGTAGTGATCATCCAAGTAATACAGAACCCATCAAGTTTGTAAAATCTACAATCGTTGACAACAACCACTCTGCAGAAACAAAGAAATAAAATCATCCACCAAGAAGGAATGAAAAAGAAAGTACCAAAACTGATCAGAGAAACTATCAGCATGGAAGAAATCAACCCGTTCAAAGAAAACAGTCTTTTTCCAGCGACAAAGGATTTTTCTATGGATATTGTTTTTTTTTTCTAACTTTGGTCACAAAGCTATAACTTGTTCTTTAAAATGTAGATATGAGAAAACAAGTTATTCAAGGAATAGTTATATGCCACAACAAATATTGAGACAACCAAGCAACAAACAACCACAAACTATAAATCATATGATGGTTGGGAGAAGGACGCAGGTGAAACATAGCAACAATTATGAGCATAACAATCATTATGATCTGCTATTCAGTGAACCAAAATGTTATAATGGCCATAATTATGGACATAAAGTTGCAGAGTATCTCTTAAAGAACTATAAGCCAACTCTGAATCCTGCTGCTGAAAATTTCAAGGTTTGGAATAAGAAATAAGATGACCAATGTGGATTAGTGTTATCAACCCAAAGACAAAAGAATCCCTGGTATGTTGACAGTGGATGTTCCAAACATATGATTGGAGACAAAAGTAATTTTCTAACTCTAAGTGAAAACAAATTAGGGAATGTAACTTTTGGAAACGATGCGCCAGGAAAAATAAAAGGTAAAGGAATGGTAAGCCTGAGTAATGGAAAAGGAAAAGCTCAAGATGTGATGTTTGTAGATGGTCTAAAACATAATCTACTAAGTGTCAGTCAAGTTTGTGACAGAGGATGTGAATTTGTTTTTACTTCTAAAGATTGTAAAATAAAGTTGTGAATTCAGGACAACTGGTTGCAAAAAGGATAAGAACATAAAACAATGTCTATGTGTTAAAAGAAGAAAAAGAAGAATGCCACTTAATCAAGTATGATGAAAGTTGGCTATGGAATATGAGACTTGGACACCTAAATTTTGATCATATAATCAAACTTAGAAACAATGGGGCAGTAAAATATCTTCCAAAGATATCAAATCCATATGACTCTTTTTGTAAACCTTGCCAGATAGGAAATCTTACTTGGACACAGTGAAAATATAAAAACCTTCCATCAACAGAAAAAACTCTCCATTTAGTACATATGGATTTATGTGGACCATCAAGAAAAGAAGGTACAGGAAAAGAAAACTATTTTATGTTGATTATTGATGATTATTCTAGACTAACATGGGTTGCCTTTTTAAAGGAAAAATCTGAAGCATTTGAAAAATTCAAAGTGTTTAAGGCTCTGACTGAGAATCAAACAGGAAAAATATTGAAGGCAGTAAGGTCTGATAGAGGAGGAGAGTTTAGTTCATGGAACTTCAAAGAGGTCTGTGATAAACATGGAATCAAACAAGAATACACTATTCCAAGGACTCCATAGCAAAATAGAGTAGTTGAGAGGCAAAATAGATTAGTTCAGCAGATGGCAAGATCAATGATGAATGAAAGAAATATTTCTCAAAAATATTGGGTGGAAGCAATTCATACAACTGTTCATATCCTTAACAAAACTCATCTTAGGCCACACAATGACAAGACTCCTTATGAACTATGGTTTGGAATACCTGCTACAATCAAGCATTTTAAAGTCTTTGGAAGTAAATGTTATATCAAGAATAATGATGAAAATATTGGCAAATATGATGACAGGGCTGATGAAGGTATCTTCTTAGGTTATGCTACAATAAGAGGCTGCATAAATTGGTTGATTGTATCGACATAAAATTTGATGAAGAAATCTTGATAAAAAATGTAAGCAATGTTGAACCAAGCATAAAAGATATAGTGTAAGATGAAGATGAATAGGTCCAAGGATCAGAAAGGGAAGAATCTGAATCAGATGAAGATATGAATACTCAGGCTGACACAAATCAACAGAAAGAAACAAAATCACCTCTCAGAATTGTTAGAAATAATCATCCTGAAAATTAGATAATTGGAGATATAAATAAAGGAGTTCAGATAAGAAGGAAATTAGTTAAAGACACAGAACAATCTCAGATTGCTTTTCTATCTATGATTGAACCTAAAAATTTTTATGAAGCCAACAACCATGATGATTGGATTAGAGCTATGAATGAAGAGCTTGATCAGATTGAAAAGAACAATACTTGGGAGCTTGTTCCTAGACCTGAAGATAAGAATGTAATAGGTTCCAAATGGGTGTTCAAGAATAAAATGAATGAAAAAGGATAAGTTCTTATAAATAAATCTAGATTGGTCTGTAAAGGGTATGCACAAGTTGAAGGTCAGAATTTTGATGAAACATTTGCACCAGTGGCAAGATTGGAAGCCATCATAATGTTTCTTGCATATTCATGTCATAAGAACTTTAAAGTGTATCAGATGGATGTTAAGTCAACATTTATTAATGGAGATCTAGAGGAAGAAGTATATATGGAGCAACCTGAAGGATTCTCATTGACAAATAATCCTGATTATGTCTGCAAGCTTAAGAAGGATTTATATGGACTGAAACAAGCACCACAAGCTTGGTACTATAGAATAGACAATTTTTTACAAGATAAAGGGTTCAAGAAAGGTATTGTTGACAACAATATCTACATTAAGTCTGAAGGTGATAATTTACTATTTGTTTTGGTCTATGTAGATGATATTATTTTTGGTTGTACTAATGAATCCTCTGTCCAATAGTTTGCTAACTCTATGAAAACAGATTTTGAGATGTCCATGATAGGATAATTTTCATATGTTCTTGGTTTACAAGTAAATTAGATTTATGTAGGAATATTTATCTCTCAAGAAAAATATTTGAAAGAGATGTTGAAGAAATTTCAAATGGAAGATTCTTCTCCTGTTAGTACACCCATGGTGGTTGGTTGCAAGCTCAGTAAATATGATATTTCACTTGATGTTGATCAAAGGAAATATTGATCAATGATAGGCAGTCTTCTGTACATCACAACATCCCGTCCTGATATAATGCAAGCTGTTGAAATGGTAGGTCGTTATCAGTCTGCTCCTAACAAAGTCATTTAGTAGCTGTAACAAGGATATTCAAATACTTGAAGGGCACGATGACTTATGGTCAGTGGTATCCTAGATATCAGAATCTTTAGTTAACTTCTTATTCAGATGTTGATTGGGCAAATTGTGTGGATGAGAGAAAGAGCACCAATGGAGGTGCATTATTCCTATGTGACTCATTAGTAGGATGGCTTAGTAAGAAGTAGGGATCTATTTCCTTATCAACTACAGAGGCATAGTACATTTCTGTTGCTACTTGTTGCACACAAATTTTATGGATGATACAAACTCTTGCAGATTTGGAGGTAACTTATACTGATCCCACTCCACTTCACTGTGATAACACCAGTGCCATAAGTCTCTCCAAGAATCTTGTACTTCATTCAAAGGCTAAGCATATACCAATAAAATATCATTTTCTCAGAGAACAGGTTACAAACAGAATTGTTCAGGTGAATTATATTCCTTTCGCAGAACATATAGCTGATATCTTTACTAAACTGTTAGCAGTGACACCTTTTGGATATCTTCGTCAGAAGTTGGGGATTATATCTTCTTTTGTTTAATATGTTCACCTTGTTAGGGGGAGTACTTATTGAATATCTGTTATATTTCTGGTGAATATAGCTCTAGTTCTTTCATTCATAGTTGACAGGGGGAGTATGTGCCTGTCACATTTTAGATACCTTTGAGATGTACTACAACAGGTCAAGGGGAGAATGTTTCTTATTTGACATTGATGTCAAAAGGGGAGAAAGTGTAGTGTGGTAAGGATGCTACAAGGTATAAAGTGTAGTGTGGTAAGGATGCGACAGGGTATGGTTGGATGTCCAGGTAGAATAGCGCAGTTCTTCAAGGCTATTCAAGGTTGCCATCAATGCCAAAGGGGGAGATTGTTGGCATATTTACAGACATAAGGTATTTGTTTTTTATTGATGGCAATATCGAAAGAATAAGATCAACAGTGAATAGAAACAGTGATCGTTGGATCACCCATTCAAACCATTCAAAATTCCCGATGACCGTCAGATATGAACTTAGACAGGAGGAGCGCAAAAAAGAGGAGAATAGATCTCAGGTGTTAAATCTTAGCGCGATGATCGACCATTGTTGGATCCAGAATAATGAGCATGATCTTTAACTACAAGGTGAAGCGGGTTTACAAAGTCCCAAAAGAAGGGGGACCATCCATAATCAAAGAGGACACATGGCGAAAGACCAGAGCACGACAAAGGCTCCATTTCAAAATTTCACAGATCGGGAAATCCAAAGGAAGGAGATGCTCTAACCCCCCGAACTTGCGATATGCAAAACCACGATGACAATCTTGGTCGTTGAAGCCAGAGGACACATGGTGAGCGATTGGCATTTCACTAACTTGCACATTGGAGGAGTCAAAGGAATATGACACAGGAACTTGCGACATGCGAATTCTCGAAATGATCTGGACCGTTGGATCACCAAATCTCTGGACCATTGATATGATGAGCAAAGTGCCTTTTGGCACATCCTATGGTCACCATAGGTGGTCACGTGAGGGAAAGAAGCTAGCGGTGCTAAGCTCCATTTCAGAGTTTCAGATATCACGACTTGGAGTGTCGAGGAACTCTATCCTTTGAAATCATGAAACGTGAAACTGCAATTCAATCTGAGTCGTTGATCAAGGGAGAGTTTGGACCATTGATCTGACTCCATTTCGGAGATCATGACATGGAGAGTTGAGACATTTCATCACAGGAGTCCCAAAGTCGCCAATAGTGAAGTTCTATTTGATTAGAGAGTGGAAATAGCTTGTGGTCACATCATCGAGAGTTGGAGGAAGGAGCTAGAAGCTAAGCTCCACTTCGGAGATCACGACATGGGAGAGTTGAGACGCCTCATCACAGGATTCCCAAAATCGTGAGTCGTGAAAGAACTTTATGGATAAGCGCTTGGTCACAACTGTGGGCATGTGAAGGAAGGAGCTTGCAAGTTGCAAGGATTTATTTCATGATCAGGAGTTGGAAGAGTCAATGTGACTCGCAAAAAAATTCACAAAACGTGAAACTGCAAAGTGCCTCTTGATTAGGCCTGTGATCATAGCCAGTGGGCATATGGGATAAATGCAAGACCTTGCGGATTTAATTCAACGGTGCTGGTTATTTGAGAATATGATCGAAGGGCTATTGTTTATCTTCATGATTTACTTTTCAGTTATGATTCAGTTAGCTGAACTAAATCATGATTCTTGAACGGTTGGCGATTCAGTTGCTGAGGTGTTTTTTCCCTAGGAGATTTGAGGTGTAACGAAAGAGGAAGTGGGCTTAAAAATTAAGAAGCTATGACTGTGTTGTGTTAGTTGTTCTGAGTGAAAAAGGAGTTGAACTATAAGAAGGTTAGAAACTCAGAAATCTAAAATAGATGCTGAAAACATAGAAGCAAAGGATAATTATAGAATAGATAGAAGCAAAGTAGAATTGGAGAACAAATAGAAGCATAGAAGAATTGCAGAACATAGAAGAAGGGGTAAGAAGTGAGACACTTGTATTTTTTGTTATTCAATCATTTATTCTTAATCTGGGAGGTAGGGTGGTGCTAGAGAGGACTATGGTCCTCTGATATTCAATTTGGTTCTTGAATATTGGAAGTTGTATCTTCCATCTAGTTGTAGCTAGAAAACCAGGGTGGCAGGGTGGTGCTTGGGAAAACACAGAGTTTTCTGTATACAAGTTGGTTCTTGTGTAACTGGAAGTAGATGCTTCCATCCAGTTGGTGTTGTAACACTCAGGGAGTTGGTGCTTCCTTCTAGTGGGTGTTAGAGAAACCAGAGAGTTGGATTTCTCAACAAGTTGGAGCTTGTAAAATAGAGGTAGTAGCCTCACTTTGAGTTGGTGCTCAAATATAGATGATGTACAGAACTTAAAAGACTACCTATCATTCGAAGAAGAAGGGGTTTTCTCCCTTTATGGGTTTCCTCATGAAAATTTGTCTCTGTGTATGTCTCATGTGTGACTGATGTTCTTTATTTATGTTGTTCATATCTTGTATAATATTGATGGTCACTTGGAAGAGATTAAAAATTGTTTCGAATAAGTCATATATTGTTTAAGCTCAGTAACAACTGATTCACCCCCCCTCTCAGTTGTCTTAGTAATTTCAATAGGGTGAGTGAGTGTAATAGAATGCTAGGGGGTAGGGTCTTATTTATAGTTAGGGAGAGGGGTTAGGGAAATTAAAAATTATAATTAAATATTGACATTTAATTAATATAAATATTAATTAAATTGTCAATTAATATTAATATTAATTATAAAAACCCTAAACACATATAAAAACCTAATCACATAGCATAAAACCCTAATCACATGAAGTAAAACCCCAATCACATAAAAAAAGAGGGGGGGTCCATAATGGAAAAAGATGTCCACATGAGTCTCACAATGACCTATAAACTTTACCATCACTGCATAATAGGGTACATAAACAATGTGGTCATGTCCATCTTCATAGGCACTCCTAGGTCTCATGGACCATCCCGAGAGAGAGGAAGATGATCACACATCAACACATCTTGGTATTACACCAATATCTACCTGGTCAATGACTAGGTTGCCCCAGAACACATATGGGGGGCCTAGAGCACATCTAGGGTCTTATCCACCAAGGTACAATACCAAGGACCAACCCATGCATTAAGCAAGGGTTCCTCGGAGGAATGGCTCTTGCAGCTACATTAATTTCAACACTACCTGAGCCCATAAATCCTAGAGGTACAAATGGATGTCGTAAGAAGAGTGAAGACCCTCAAGTTATGAAGAATCCAATTTCATAAAATCTACCTTATTATAACAATCCAATTAGGGAAGTATTGAACAACGTATCAAGAATTAGGAAATCCTTGTTGAACTCTTAAATATCTTCAAGAACATGTTTTGACATTTCCATTGTCTGAAAGAAAATAAGAAGTAAATGAAGGTATAACACAAGTTTTGATAAGCCAAGTATGGAATTGATTTTGGATTCAAGAATGGCCTAGATTGTAAGATTTTTCATTCAACCTTGCTTAGAAGAGGAATTTCAACGATTGGGTGCCTTTGAGGGTCACCAAGAACCTTTTTCATCTTAAATTCTTCCATGGTTTTCACAAATATGACAATCTAGGCCATTCTATAAAAGAGAAGACTCACACCCCAAAGCATACCAAGATAACAATAATGGGATGCCAAGTATGAAATGAATCAAGTAAACAAGGACCCCAACAAGTTTCTTACATATAATAGAATCAAGTATATTCTCCATGCAAAACATGGGTTCCCTGAATATTTGCTCGCTAACTTATCTTGTCATTTTTTCAAGTGTTGGTACCAAAAAATTATATCCGCACGATAACTTGTCTTCTTGTTTTAACAAGTGTAGGTACCACCAAATAGGTATCTGTCAGATCTATCTTCCTCAGGTGATGATCAAGATATACTTAGAGAGGTTGAAAGTGAGACGTGTTGTACTAGATCCACTGGTTCTAGATCAACTAGATCTGAAAAGGTAAGAAAAAGATTTTGTATATGCATGAAAATTTTTATTGCCAACGGAGGGTCATGTAATTATGATGTTGAGAGCATAGGTGGCATTGAATTTCCCTTGAGGTATAGACATCTAGTGCAATGATGGGTACCTAAGGAGATACCTGAAGTGGACACAAATTTCTTAATCAATGGGAGGATGTATCGCATTGCTCCTTCGTCCTTACATGGATTGGGGTTATTTTCCATGGATGGAATAAAGGTCAGCTATGGAACTATAACTGAATTGATGGAGTATGTCGCACCATTATACAAATACTATCACTAGTTGTTTTTGGTCCGATATACGTGAAGTATGCGGAGATATGGAGTTGTTGCAAATTGTATACAACTAGTAGATAACAATCAAAATAAAGGGGTGACTATGTATATTGATGGAAGGACAAAAGATTATGGAAACATTGCGGGATTTATAAATAGTGCACAACTAGTGGCAACAACTAAGCAACTGAATTGCATATTTGAGGGATGCGAAGGAAATCGTATAGTTGTATGTGTAACAAAAACAATAGTTCCAGGTGAAGAGTTTTTGATCGATTGCAACTTAAATCGAATAGATGGAGGGGGTGCGAATATGGGGGTAAATATATTACATACCATTCAACTCAACCTTTGATCAATCATTGTTATAATTTATCACTGCAATATTTCAATTTTTTACTGCATATATTTCATTTTTCATTATTTATTTTATGATATTACTGCAATATTCATTTTTTAATGTTACAATTACTTTCATAACTTTTGTTGATTAATTTATTGTGTCAACATTTGTCTAAGGTGACCATGGAAAATCACACGCTACATCTGTCCAGGGTGACTGTGGAAAGGCACCCGTTGTTCCTCAACAGGTAAATGTTAAATATAGTAACAACTTATGACTACAACAATTAAATTTATGAAATTTCATTATTTATTTTCTAATATTACTGCAATATTTCATTTTTTTAATGTTACGGGTGAATTCATAACTTTTTTTGATTGATTTATTATGTCAACATTTGTCTAGGGTGAACATGGAAACTCACACGCTACATCTGTCCAGGGTGACCGTGGAAAGGCACCCGCTGTGCCTTAGCGGGTAAATATTAAATATAGTAACAACTTATGACTACAATAAATAAATTTCTCAAATGTTAAAGTTCATCTCATTAATTTTATTCATTAATGTATTGTGGCATGGTCATTGTGGGAAGTCATCCACTCGTAGTAGATCTGAGCAAGGTGACTGTGGGAAGTCATCGGCCACACAACAACATCAGGTAATTGGTAGTGATTAATAATAACTAAATTTGATTACAATATCTAAAAAAATATGATGTTAAAATTATTTTAATTTCATTTATTGTTTGATGTTTTTAGTCCAGTACAGTCAATTTGGACGATGAGGATCTTGAGGATGAAATATTTTATTCCACTGGCCCAATAGAAACTGTCGCGAAGGCCTTGAAGAAGACAAACATAGAATATCTAGCTTTGTTTCGCAAAAGACCCCTGACACAGAAGGACATGGCAAGAATTGCAAAGCTACAAAATCTAATAACTAATTTTGGGGTAAGTGGCATCTTCACATATTTTTGTCAGCTATGACAATTTCATATCTTTTTTTTTTTATATTTTCTATATGATCTGATAAAGTAAATTTTTCGATTTGTTGGATTTTTTAAAACCCGTGCCCTAGGAACCTGCTGAGCCTACAACTGCTATAGGTAGCAGTGATGGTCCAATGCAACACAAAAGTTGACAAAACAAAGTACAACCCTCCTGAGGTTCCCCTCGAATCCATTGATGAGCACATTGATGTTGACCGACATGACACACTAGAGCATGATGAGCTAGAGCCTAGGACTCAACATGACTCCAGAGATGAACATATTGTACATGGTAAGGAAGATATTCATGGAGCATCATGAATTAAATGCATCGGATATATCACCTTTCTGGTGGACGACGCATGTGTTCCGATCAAGATTCCAAAGATTGCAGGTATTTTTTAATTAATTGATTCATTTTTATCATGAAATTGAAATGGACATTTGTTGAGATTATTATTAATTAATGGATAACACATTTCTACAAGAAACAATGTTTTCTATAGAAACTTGAATGACGAAACATTGGAGTTGTTTGGCCCCACCATTCGCACATGGTGGAATACCCAAGATAGCGAAAAGAATGATGAATTGATAGGCCAGATGGTAAACTTGTTCGACAATACGTTCAACAAGAAAGTGGTTACAAAGTTAGCCGACGATAATTTAAAATATACCAGGGCCCAATATAGGGATAAATTGCAATTAGACCTCAAGCATGAGTGCCCTCCCATGGTTCCGAAGAAAGAGTGGAAGGCCCTGATAGAGGATGCAAAGGAGAAATTGTTTAAAAAACAAGGAAGACATCCATGACCCGGTAAACCAAGGTACAACACATGCCATATTCTTAGTGAAATATGTTCATTTATGTTTTTATTTCTTGTTTTAAGTAACAATTCCGATATCTAATTTTTTTCAAACATTCCATATACAGGATACCCGACACCTCCAAAGAAACCAAGGCTAGAATGGAAAATCACAGCCATCATAAAATATTCCAGGGTGGCTATGGAAAACTAAAAGCCTGAATCATAATAATTAAATGATTAACTGTGGTGAATATTTATTTAACAGTAGCGAACAAATATCTGTTTTTGTTATTGGTAATTTTAATGGTGTTATGCATTGCAGTTAAATATGTTCCAAACTGCTGCCACCAAGGAGGACCTAAAGCTTGGTTGCAAGCACGGTTTTAAAAGTGTGATTGAATATCATAGAAGCTTGGGGTAGACTCCAATCTCCCCAGCCACACAAATGCAGGTAAATAAAATGAATAAGGAAACCGCAGTAGCATGCTTGCAAAGTCTATTCATATTTTATTATATCACCCTTAACTAAGTATTTATGTTTGTTTTCAAGCAAAAGTGCAACCACAATGGTGAATCTAGTGATATTCAATAGAAACTACTTCATATTAGGGAGCACATGTCCAATTATAGTGGGGAGAAGAGTACCCATTATGGTATGTATGCTTCAGAATTAGAAATATTTACTGTGATTGTAGATATTTATTTCTTGACTTATACTTATATATTATCTTCTTTAAATGGAAGAACATGTAGCTCACGAGGGTGAACTACGAGAGGAACCAAGTGGACAAGAAATTAACGCACCAACCGTCACAGTTACACAGATAGGTAAAGAGCAATATTGTAATGTTAATAAAAATAATGAAATAGTTATTTCAATTATATTTCAACATATCGATATGATCATTTTTGTTGTTGCAGTTCACGCCCCTACACAACTGACTCCACTCCCTTCTCAGTGACGTACCAAAAGTATGGTACATGAATGCATGGAAACACAAACAATAGAAGGATATGGAGTAGGAAATAAAGTGTCAAAGGATGATTATGATACCCCGATCGTCAATTTTATGAATATAAAAACACATAAATCAAAGAAAAACTAGATGTATAAATTCATGACTTGTATTTGGATGTTTATCAATGTTTCTAGTATGAAACATAGTTTATATGAATTACCAAATTATGCTTCAATGTTTATATGTTCATATGTTTTGATGACTAGCCTAGTTATGCATGAATGTCTATATATTTTCTATATAAACAAAATCATTTGTTGGGTATGGGGAATTGAGAGCGATGTGAGGGGGGGGAGGGGGAAGGGGCCATATGAGCTTACACCTTCACGTGGTTGGCTATGTTCAGTAGAGGATAACCTATTCTTGAAACAAGGAGAATCCCATAAGTTCCTTGTATCAACCACTATTGTCCCTCCTTGAAAGTCTCCGTCCTTGAAGTAGGATAAGGGATTGGTGTTAGACAACAAATTTGTGCATGAATCAACAATAAATCATATTATTCATTAGGTACAATACTAAGTCTTATGTGTATCATGAAGATGGGGACTTCTGTAACATATCATTGTAAGGATTCTGTAGCATATCATTGTTTTCGGAGACTAGAAAACTATCAATTTTTTATTTTAAAAACCTACATACGTCGTCACTGTAGCGACAAATGTTCATCGCAAATATGGCATCTGCGTCGCAATCCATTGGTGGGTTTTCTACTCTGCCACAAGACTTCATCACTATTTCCATGCTCAGTCATCTCTATAGTGATGCATGTTCATCGCAAGAAGATATACATCTCTTCTTCTTGCCACGAACTTGGCGGCTTGATTTCGTCGTTGTTTCCATGAATAATCTTAGTGTGTGGATATAATGACGTAAAAAGTTCCACAAAAAATACTGTTTGGATTCGTGGAAAGTGAAAAGGATATGTGTGGCAATAGAAATGAAAAACCGTGGAAAATTTGGTCATATATAGTAGTGACCAAGCCTCCTAGCACAAGTGTAGACTCACTTATGGTAACTCCATCCTTGCATAATGAGAATATGTCACAATGACATCTCTCCTTTATATACAAGCCCAATGGGTGATTTTAGGAGCCCTTCCTAAACTCAACAATTAATCATATTATTTTATTCTCCTTTTGTATGTATGGAACCCCATCACAAGCCCAAAAATCCCATCAACTTTCCCATGAGGCCCTAGCCTCATTTCGGGTCTGGTTTCACTGAAACAAAAAGTTGATATGGTGCCAACAAATATTCCCACATGCCTGACACCTTTTCCTCTTATAGGAACACATCCATAAGATACAACATCGTCAACACTCCCTATTATAAATGGAGGTATCCCATCCTCCAACATCTAGATGTACCTCCAATACTTGAAGTTGCTCGGTCTCCCACTCTAGAAGTGACTCTATCTCTTGTACTATATCTACTATCAAAATTGCACTCTAATCTTCTTGATTGGTTGCTCCCTCTATCACCGAAGCAGATATTGTTCTCTATTCCTCCTGACTGGCTACATCCTTGGCCACATAAGAAAATATTTCTATCCAATATGCCTCACTAGTTGTTCCCTCTGTGACTGAAGAAAATACCACTCCCCTATCTTTCTGACTGGTTGCCTCTTATGTCATTGTAGCAAAACTTGCTCGAAGAATTGAATCGTCCATGGAGGGCACACAAATCCTAGAAGCATCCTTCATTTGAACCTCCTATATAGCCTCCTCAACCCATTACACCTTTCCGTCAATCCTATAAGATGCCTCTCTCCCACTTGAACCTGAGGGGGAACTCCCTCTAAATGGATGAATCTCCCTCTGAGCCCACTCACTCCCACTGAGATCGGGCTACCTTTGTATACTCCCTCTAAAGTATCACTCCCTTTAAAATATGACTTCCTCTGAGTCAGTTGACTCCCTTTGAAGCCCATATTCCTTTAAACAGTCCTAGGAGGCTTCTCCTCACTGCTATATCCCGAGGGATAACTCCCTCTGAGTTGAGACTACTGGTGGGGCCACCTACCTCACCACTAGTGGAGCCACCTTCTCCCCCTCATATCTCTGTCTCTTCTCATGTTGGCCACAACATGCATAGGTTGGACCCTCGGTCTATATAGGTTTCCCTCCCTAACTCCAAGAATTATTGTTGATCTAAAGCTAGATGGAATGGGAACAAACAAAAGTTTTCCTTCTCGAAACAATATATGGTAGCTCTTTCTCTCAATCTTCGAGACTGATATAAAAATACTCCTGTTTTTTGGCACCCATAACACATTTGACACCCTCAACACTTCTCCTGACTTCCTCTTGAATGATACCATACCAGATCCTCGTATTGCATGTTTGGTTCCCATTCCAAGCTCCACACACAATTATGAGCCAGTCTTTGTGAGAGTGACAAATAAATATCTAACACATGTCATATGGATATATGATCTGCTATCCACCAACCAAGTCCCCCTATTGGAAACTATACTTGAAAGGGTGAATACCAACAAGATCTCCCTCTAGAACCTATATGCAACCTCATCAACCTCTGTTTTTTATTCCTGCTTCCTTCTTCCTCTTCCTCTCTAGTGTGGACACTATGAAGAATAATGACCAAATTCATGGCACTCAAAACATCTGATCTTGCTAATATCATTCTTCCATATCGGCTCTAGAGATGCTTCTCTCTTGGGAGAATCCCTTCTCCCTAGAGAAATTCTTCTGCCCATCCTAGTGTGGGCTACAAGGGACTAGTTCTCATCACTACTACTCTTCACCATACCATCCATATCATCTCTCGATATTAACCAAGTATCCTCCTAGATACAATCTATCCATAGTACTCTATCAAAGTCTAGTAACTTCTCCCGTGCACAAATCTCCTACACAAATGGTTCCCAAGACCTGGGAAGATATATAAACACTACATTCACCAACTCAAATTCCTCCACCTTATCGTTGATGGCCACGAGATGATCTCGGATATGTGTAATCTTCATAAGATAGTTCATAATTGTGTCCTCATTGTAAATATTAACAACTTGAAGTTGGTGCTTCAAATGAAACTTCCTAACAGTATTCTCATTCTAGTATAAACTTACCAGAGAATCATACATGTCCTTGGCATATGTCTTCTCATCAATGTAAGGAATCAAATGATCCTTCACAGACTCTAGCAACACCTGCTTGGGCTTCACTTNCTTCCTTCTTAGTTGTCAATTCCTGCGGATTAGTAGGAGCTACAGCCACACTCTCAACATACTCCTTGAGGTCATTCTCTTCCAACAAAAGGAGAACCCTAGCCTTCCAAGCCTGAAAGTTGGTTGCCTCTTCCAAACTGTCCTCAAGATTCAATGTGTTCACCATTTTGACCTTCCCGGAACAAGAACAAGAACGAGAACAAGAAAAACACTCTTCCAAGGTTGTAACCAAAAATGTGTCTTGAGATGATCCCCTTCTCTTCAAATCCCAAACTATGATACCCTGTCAATTTTCACATGCAAATCTATGTGACTAATTTTCACATCTGAAAATTGCTTCCTAGTGATCTAACAATAAAACCCTAGCTATTATCACTGAACAATTTTACACTGAAAATTATTGGCTAAAATTATTTGTAGTGGAAACAACAAGATCAAAGATGAATCATCAATACACATGAGACACAAATTTTGGTTCTATAACCTTATTAACTTCATAAATTGTGAGGGGAAAACAAACCCTCCCAGCCAATACAATATCACCAAAATTTGAAGACAACCTTGCCATCCAATAATCATACAAATAACAAAACCAAACCTCAACAAATATCCTGGAAATATCTTCTACCCAAAAATTTGTTGCATACCACCTGTATAGCCCGTTGACACCACCTATCAGCCTACACAGACCTGCTCCTACCCATAAAACTCTGTACACAATTGACCTTAATGGAAACCGGTGTACATACACGTTTTGGTCTCCTACAAATCAAATACATTCATGATTCACTCCAATGAAATCCACATACAAGTACATAAAACTTGTATGGACACATCTTCACAATTTGCTCCTTGCGACTTCTCTTCCTCTAGGCCATATTTTCCACCCTTGCAGAATTTTCCTTTTCTAAAATCACCAAGCCTCCTAGCACAAGTGCAGACTCACTTATGCTAACTCCATCATTGTACAATGAGAAAATGTCACAATGACCTCTCTCCTTTATATACAAGTCCAATGGGTGAGCTTAGGAGTCCTTCTTAACTCAACAATTAATTAGAATATTTTATCCTCCTTATGTGGGTGTGGAACCCCATCACAAGCCCACAAATCCCATCAACTTGCCTTTGGGGCCAATTTCAATGAAACAAAAAGATGATCTGGTGCCAACGAATATTCCCACATGACTGACACATTGTCCTCTTGTGGAAATACCTCTTGAAGCTACAATATCATCAAAATTTCTTATGGAAGTTCTGAGAAAATTTGGATTCATCCAAGATTTTATTAGATGGACATGATTCTGCATCAACAATACATGGATAGCCCCTCTTATTAATGGTATGTCAACAAAAAATTTTAAAGCCCCAAGGGGACTTCACCAAGGTTTTCCTCTTTCTCCTCTCTTGTATGTGATAATGGTTGAAGCTATAAATAGAATATTGGAAAGAAAAATATTAGCAGGATCCATCCTAGGTCTCTGGATCACAAGAGGTGTTAAGCGTCTTAACCATTCTCAATTTGCGTATGATACACTGCTCTTGGGTGGGGCCTTGAGAACTATTGCTACAATATCTAAAATCATCAAGGATAAATTTACTCAGGTATCTGGGCGGCTGATTATAAGAATAAAATTCATTTTTATGCTTGGAATGTGAGTTCCCATTCTATCATGGTCATTGCAAACATCTTCCAATTCTCGTTTTTAAAGTTGGAAATCCTTCAAATATTTGGGGATGGCAATTTGTTTTCCTAAAAATCAAGGATAAATTCACTTCTTTAGGATCTCTATG
The DNA here is from genome assembly GCA_032191745.1 of Picea mariana. Lineage (NCBI taxonomy): Eukaryota > Viridiplantae > Streptophyta > Pinopsida > Pinales > Pinaceae > Picea > Picea mariana. The sequence goes on along the minus strand of JASDQU010100925.1, from coordinate 175,041 downwards.
GTTAAACCTAGTAGGGCGATTAGTGTTGGTGAAACATGTCCTCTATGTGCTCGCAAATTTTCAATTTTCCTCATTTTTGGCTCCGACAAGTATAAAAAAATCCTTGTCTGAGGAAATTCATAAATTCCTCTAATAAGGGGAAAAGTTGAATTTTAAGCGCTTTCACTTAGTAAATTGGTCCCTTGTAAGATCTCCAAAGGAGCATGATGTTCTGGGGGTGGGAGATCTGGGCCTGGTTAATATTTCTTTGGGATTTAAAATTCTAGGGAGACTAGTTACAGGTGAAAGGGACTAGTGGAAAAATTACATTCTTAAAATGTTATTTTTGGGAGATTGTAGAAGATGTATCGATTGCTCCCCTTTGATTCATAAGAGATCTCCAATTTGGAAGCTCATCTTCTATTAATTCAAAACTCCCTCACATGGATCTATGGAAAAGGGAAAAATATAATGATCTGGAAGGATAACTTCTCGGGGAATCCTCCATAGATGTTGGATCAATCTATTTCCCCTCTCAGATTATGGCTTGAGAATTCTAATAAGTTTTTGTTGTTTGGCATCTCCGTCTGGGACTCAACAAGTTCTTGGTTGGGTTGGGACTTGGGGGAGGTTGGGGAGAAAAAAAGTTCTTTGGTGGATCCATTTATTTTAAAGCTATAGGGTGCGGCTCCAATTTAGAAGCATGACAAGGATAATAGGAGTTGGGGACAAAATGGGTATTCGGTTAAGGGTAGATATACTGCTTTTCTCCTTCAAGGTAATCTACCCAAGAAATTGAATTTTTGGTCTAAAATTTGGCATAGTGATGGGATTCTGAAGATAAATATCTTCTGTTGGACATTGTCTCACGAGAAAATTCCTACTGGTGAAAACCTCTGCAACATAGGCTTACTTGGTCTTTTCTAGTGAACTTTGTGTCAGTAGAATATAGAATCCATTCCCCATTTATTTATGGAGAGTGACTTTGCAAAGAGGGTTTGGAAGTTAGTGTTTTCAGAATTAAATCATCAAGTCTCTTGGCTATCCTTAGTCAAACCCCTTTTGGGAAAATGGAGCTCATACTACCGTGGGTAATTTAGATCTAAGCCTCTAGTCAAAAGAGTATGGATGGAATCTCCAAATTTTGTTTGTTGGCAATTATGGTTAGCAAGAAACAAGTCCATTTTCAAAGAATAGAATTATCGACCACTCTTAGTTTCCACCAAAGTTTTGGGCCAGATGTCCGAGTATCTCAACTCTAGAAGGCTTAAATTAGAGGCTCCTCAATGATTCAACACATCAGAGGAAAAGTGGAAGGATAAGTTTAACTTGCGTTTTTTTGTTAGCATTAAGATGACTTACATATCATTCTGGTAGCTTCATATTTCACCTCTAGAGTTTTAGTGTTGGATGGAATCCTAGTTGTGTTTCACTCTCTACTTTGACGACGCTTCTAAAGGAAATCCCAGGGAGGCAGGTGCGAGGGTGTACTTTATGGCCCTAGAGGAATAGAGAAAGTTGCGTTCTAGTGGAATCTGGGGAACTCTTTGAACAACAAAACAAAGGCTTATGCATTATTGCAAGGACTCAAGATTGCTAAATATCGTCAAATATCCCAATTGAATATTATTGGGGACTCAAAAAATAGAATAAGCTATTTCTTGGTGGGATCCGATCCTATGGATGTGAGATTGATGGCCATCATCGATTGAATCAAACTCAGTTTAAAATTCTTCTCTTCTCACTTATTTCATGTTCTATGTGAAAATAATATACAAGCAGATGAAATGACCAATAAGGCCACNTGGGGATCATGGGGGTGACATGGGCATGGAGTGCACATGCGGTAGGGAACACATTGTTGGGTCTTCAATAAAGGAAGGAGTGGGTCGTAGAGATTCATCGTCCAAAGTTTTTCAATGATGGTTGTGTTTTTGAAGGCTTCGAGGGAGAATGACTCATGGGAGAAATGATTCCTACATGTGGAAAGTATGTCGAAGATGGCCCCTTGATATGCATTTGTAGGAAATGTTAGTTTATGGGTTGATTGACATCATGCAAGGTTATGGAAGGTGCCAAGGTGTATTTGGAAGTGTGAAGTGTATCTCAACCTCCATAAAAATCCACGGGAGGTTGGGTGAGTTCGGGATGGTGGCTCAAGTTCAATGCATGGAGGTGTTAATTTGGACAAATTTGGGATGGATTCAACATGATTGGTGGAAGGTGAAAATGTCTAGGAGATGAATTTCAAATTCTTTGTTGCGTCATGGATTGGATGGGTGTGGTATGGGTATGTTGGTTAGAGGATTCTATTTATTTTTTAGGGATGTGGTTTATGGGGAGGGGTTCCTGATTTGGATTTCTATGTTTCTTCCCAGGATCTATGGGAATTATCCATGAACAGTGTTTTTTGGAGGCCCCTCATTTCCATCTAGTGGCTCCTATTGTTATCTCTGGTGCATTTCTCTCTTGTTGTTTTTTTTCACTCTTACACAGTTAGAAGTAATAGAGGGTGGGGAAAGAAGAGACCAACATTAGGGGAAAATTGATGAGGAGGAGATGGTCGATCAACAAAGAATATAGATTTTGATCAATGCATTGAATTCCAAAGTTACCTTAGTTGTGGATACTCTAGTTCAACATCATGCTATGATGGGGAAATTTCAGGACAAATTGGTAGCGTTGAGGTTGCAAGTGGAGGAGATCCAACTTTGGCCCCCTTCGTCAGTTTCTATATTCGGGTTAATGACGAATTCCTTGTCTCATGTTGGTGCAACTCTTATTACTGATCTGAATGCTCTGTTAGAAATTCTGGAAACAGAGGCTGAGGTTCCAACCACTATTTCTTCTCCTGATTAATTATGCTTTTCTTTGTAATTTGTATTTTTGGTATATTCTACAGAGTTTACTCTATGAAAATATGTAGTGAATTCAGAACATGGAAGGATAGGAGTTATGATTTAGTTAGTTGGTTGACTTCTATCTTGGAGACTTCGGATTTTTGTTTTGTACTCTGGAAGGATCTTTTCGTACTTTTCATGCTTTGACCACACCTTTAGTGCAATACAAATCCACCAACTCTTGTTTAAAAATAATAATGATGATTATGTAATAATAATTCTCTTTTATTAATTTTTATTATTCAAAGATTACAAGACAAAACTATTATATAATTGTTTACTAAAATCACAATTATTATAATTTATTTTTCAAAATGTTTGTTAATTTATATTATTCAACTATTACAATATATTAAATTTATTTAATTAAGTTTAAATTATTAAATATAAAAAATATATAATAATAAATTTTGATCTATACACTTTCGATGAAATGATTTTACAATTTTTAACTCTATTACCAACTTTATGAATTTTCTATTAAAACAATATGTAAGTATTAGTTGAATCTTCTATTGAAAAGTATTCTAAGTATTGTGTTTGGATGATTTTGTATTAAAATGTATGCAAATATTGAATTTGGTTAATAAATGAAAAACATTATTTTGAATAATTACTCTTATGAAATGTTATTTTTTCATTTATTTTAATGAGAACATTATAATGGTTGTTCATAATTAAATTTATGATTGTTATATTTAAAAAAAATTATTATTTAAAAAATATAATTAATTAACTATGAAAACAAAATCATTAATAATAATGATTTTTAATATACACAATTTGCTTTGAATGACTTTATGATTTTTTTCTATACTATCAACTTTATGAATCTCCTCATAAGGAAATGTAAGTATTAGATTTGGTTAGTGAATAAAATAATTAATTTGTTTTTTTTTTAAGAAAGTGAAAAAACATTTTATTAAAAAAAATCTGCAAAAGAACTTATAGAGAGAGAATTTACATGCCGAAAAAAACCCAGTCTTTGCGACAGTGGAAAAAACAAGCTCATAACTAGTTAAACAATCCATATCTGTGTCTAGCTGAGACTTATACAAAATTTCAAAATTTCTCCCATGATATAATCTGCAAAATATTGCTAAGATCAAAATATAGAAGCATAACATCTATGGGTGCATTAACTAGGGGGTTATTTTGTGTTTGGCACCTCTTCTTCATGTTCTGATGATGAATTCAAATATGGAATGTGTTGAAGGGGTCCCAGTGATGAGCCTTTGTTTGAATTGACTGAAATTGAGTGCGTTGGAGACTAAGGACTTGGTCTGTAGTACATCTCTTCAACCTTTGATCGAATGGTCATGCAGTCATCCTAGAGTTGTTGTTTTTCCAAAAGTTGCAAGGTAGTGAGCACTTTGGTTGACAAGCCATGAACTTGAATTTGCATAACCTGAATTAATTGAACCAGTTCAGTATGTTCATCCTTTGACGACTCTCATCTCCACCACACTTATCCATGTCTCAGTGTCTTGCTTCAACTGTTGCACAATTCAATTTGGAAGTATCCATAAATAAAACTTGATCCAATTGCAAATTCTTTGAATGCATTGCATCGTCTTCTATAAATTCCAGGGGTGGTGCGCTTAGATTCACCTCCCATATCGTGGGAAACAATAGTCACGAAGGGGAAGGATCAGTGCCTGTCATGTCCAATAAATCTGAGATACGCCCCCACTGAGCAATCCGAGGGCTAGGAGAGGTAGTACAATCATCATCGTGAGTGAGTGATGTCCAGGAGATCCTGGATGACGCAAACGCAATGAAATCAATGGCAAGGGCCATAAGGCTAGGAGAGAAAAAGGCCACGGGAGATGGTTGAGGCTTTTTTGAGATGAGACGAGCACATGCACAAGAAATAATGAAGGTTAGGGTACTTATGTTTGAACGTGAAGTGGAAGGAGAACTACTGGAGGCACCCACATGTGGAGGATATTAACCCCAACATGGCTTAAAGCCACTTCTATGTGTCAAGACCAAAGGAGTGATGGTAGATGTGACTGAGAGATTGCTAGAGTTAAAGCATTTGCCACGAGGAGGAACTTCGATAAGGAATTTAATGGAACCCCCAATTTGAAGCGGGATGGAAATATTGGGCTTATTCATGAAATTTGATTCAAGGATAGATGATCATTGACCCTAAGTAATTCTACAGGGTCTCTGGTTTCCAACTTTGCTTGTCTATCAACAATCGTGTTGTTGTGATGGACAATATTCTTAGGATCAAGGGTGTGGAATGATTCAAGCTCATGATGGATTCTTTGGAATATTTCCTTCAGTTTCATATCCCTTGGAAAGGTCTTCTTTCTCAAATTATTAATAACAATATTTGAATCCCTGAGGATTGTGAGGGAGTCTATACCTTGTTGAAAGGCCAATTGTAATCCTTGTAGAAGAGCATATGCCTATGCCTGTTTATTAGTGGCATGGGAAATATTCTTGGAAAATAAAAGCTCAATGTGTCCTCCTGGGGAAAATATAACCACATCTGCGCCTGTAGAAAATAATTAATTTGTTAAGGTTAATAGAATATTAAATTAAATTAATTTTATATTAATATTTAAAAATATAAAAATAATAATAAAACTCAATAAAGAAATAAACAAAAGTCCCTGTGTAGATGTTATAGGACTTAGTCCCCATCTCTGATGTAATGAATGTAACATGCAACCAACCACTTTATAAAACAAATTTCAAATTAAGCAATACATTTACATTAGTTCCATTGAAAATAAAAAAAAATACAATTACTCAATCTTGTTTTCCTTATGCCCCAAAGGGACATCTAAAGGTAGACCCAATGCAAGGATTATTTGATGAGCAATTGGTGGTCTACAAAAGTTATAGTTTATTAACAACTTGTCACCAGGAGAGAAACTACGTATTTCCTTCACAAAAAAAATCTAGATGTCTTCCTTTTTATAAAGAACTCTTTGTCATTGGAGTGTTCCTCAAAGGAACAATTTTCACTAAATAATGATGACCTACAACTATTTATGAACCCTACAATTTTCCCATGAGTTCGTAGACAACCATTAATATATAACAAGTTTTTCTAGTTAAAGTTTCTAGAAGCATAACCATTAATGCACATACTATACATATAAATGCTATGTTTGTATTTAACATTATTCAAGTAATCAAACCGACTACAAAGAGGACCAAAAAATGGCATAAGTTGATCCAGATTGTTTTGATAATGACATGAAGGAAGAAACATAACATAGATATAACAAGGAGATACACAAAGATATTGCAAGGAGCACAATAATATAATAAAACAATAAAACTCATATTCTATTAATGACTGTCTAGAATATTGTAAAATGCAAAGCACACAAGCTAACTAGAATGGTGGTAGCTTGTCTCTAAAGAGAGATGTGTCAGCTATGCACATTCATAAGAGGTTGATTACAATGAGGCTCCAAAGGAATTTTTAACATAAAGAATAAATGAGAAAACCCTAACCCCAAAAGATGAAGCACCAAAAGATTTGTGGGCCTTCATGGGGGTAGTTGATACATCAACTTCCCGGGGGTACAAATTTTTCATATGATCTCTATTTGGGGTGCTCAATACCCCGTCGAAAAGGTATAGCCAAGGAGTACACATTTCAAATGACCTAATAGATCCAAAAAATGGTCTATGGGAATTTCCAAGTCAAAAAAACGTCGTTTAGGGCCTCAAAACGGCCCCAGAAGTTTTTGACATGAAAAACTATAGAAAAATTGCCAAGATGGAAACTGTAATTTGAGCTAGTGGAATTGGTGGGTGGCCATCTGTTGAATCTGAGTCTTTGTGAGACACTAGCCCTGAGGAAGAAACTACCCTTCTTTGATGACCTGATAGAGTTGGATGTTTTAATGGTGGGTGCCCTTCATCTTGGTTCTCATTATCCAATAAAATGTTGCATGTTCAATGCAGTCAGGATTTAGCTCTATAGGGGCCAAGTGATTGGTTGCGTCGGAAGTGTCCAAGAGAGGTGGAAAATATGATAGAAGTAATTCCACATCAAATACCTGGTGCAAGCCAAGGAAAGGAGGAATACTTAATTCAAAACCATTCTCACCCAAACCTTGCTGATGGTGTAAGGAATGTATTAGAGTAGGCATATATTTTGATGAGGTCATGTGAGATACCGTTTTACACATGGAACCATACCTTATCTCCCACCTAAATTTTGTGTGGTACGTGATGTTGATCATGGTGCTTCTTGTACTTGGCAGTGGCTTTCTTCAAAATATAATGAACTTCTTGTTGGATGTGTTAGATTCGTTCAACAAATTTGGCTACTCGATCAACCTTGGTCTGAGCATGGGAGGAATATTCCTGTGCAACTATAATGGGAAGATATACGTCAATGAAGAGCAATGGTTGGAACCCCAAGCAAACTTGAAAAAGGTTGTGGGAAATAGAGTTGTGGAGGGATAAGTTGTAGCTATGTTGAGCATAAGGAAGGATTTAATCCCATGTGCATGGATGTTTGGAATTGTACATCCTCATGTTATGGACAATCATCATATTGACTACCTTTGTTTTTCCATCATTCTGTGGTTGGAAGGAAGTCGATTTGGTTAGCTTGGTGTCCATCATCGACCATAGGCTGGACCAAAAAGTGATTAGGAACCTACTATCTTGATTTGAGATAGTGGTTCGTGGGAGCCAAAAATGAACCCAAACATGTTCAAAGAAGAGCTTGGAAGTGTCCTTGAATGTGATGCTTTTCTTTTAGGGTGCCAAAATTGTCATCTTAGAGAATCGATCAATGACCACGAAGACACAGTCATTTCCATTCTTGGTTGAAGGAAGAATAAACATGTAATCCATGGAGATGGACTCCCAAGGATTATCTGGAGTAGGAAGAGGGGTGTATAGCCCCTATTTCTTGATGGTGGGCTTGGCAATGACACAGTTAGTGCAATATCTGATATACTTGTGGAAATAATATCGAATCTTCGGCTAATAAAAAATATTTTGCAGTATTGCCACTATTTTTTATACACCAAAATGTCCTACTGCCCTAATGTAATGAACTTCCCATATCACCTTTGCATTCTTGCTTGAAGGAAAATGGAGATGGATCAAATGGTAGAGCAATCCATCATGGAGATGAAAGTATGGAACCATTTTTATTGTGCTCAAAGTATGATAAGAAACATCAAAGTCAAAGTCATTAATGTAGAATTATGGCCACCTAGATGTCTCATGCCCACGTGAGTTAATAATTGGGGTTAGTGCCACAAATGGGGGTCGACTAAGGAAATATGAAATACATTTGGTGTTTCCCTTCTTGTACTTTATGTTCAAGTACAATTTTTGCATGTACATGGAACACTTCTGATGGTGGTCATTATGTAACTTCCCTTGTGTCTGCATGAATTGCAGAGGCCTGTGATCAGTGTGGATGGTCATTTGAATGCATTTCATCCTCTTGTATAACTTCCAGGGGTGGTGCGCTTAGGTTCACCTCCCATATCATGTGAAAAAGTAGTCACGAAGGTGAAGGATCAATGCTTGTCATGTCCAATAAATCTAAGATACGCTCCCACTGAGCGATCCATGGGCTAGGGGAGGTAGTACAATCATCATCATAAGTGAGTGATGTCCAGGAGATCCTAGATGACGCAAACGCCATGAAATCAATGACAAGGGCCATAAGGCTAGAAGAGAAAAAGGCCAGGAGAGATGGTTGAGGCTTTGTAGAGATGAGACGAGCACACACACAAGAGATAATGAAGGTTAGGGTACTTATGTTCGAACGTGAAGTGGAAGAAGAACTGCTGGAGGCACCCACATGTGGAGGATATTAACCCCAACATGGCTTAAAGCCACTTCTATGTGTCAAGACCAAAGGAGTGATGGTAGATGTGACTGAGAGATTGATAGAGTTAAAGCATTTGCCACGAGGAGGAACTTCGATGAGGAATTTAATGGAACCCTCGATTTGAAGTGGGATGGAAATATTGGGCTTATTCATGAAATTTGATTCAAGGATAGATGCTCATTGACCCTAAGTGATTCTATAGGGTCTCTGGTTTCCAACTTTGCTTGTCTATCAACAATTGTGTTGTTGTGATGGACAATATTCTTAGGATCAAGGGTGTGGAATGCTTCAAGCTCATGATGGATTCTCTAGAATATTTCCTTCAGTTTCATATCCCTTGGAAAGGTCTTCTTTATCAAATTATTAATAACAACATTTGAATCCCCGAGGATTGTGAGGGAGTCTATACCTTGTTGAAAGGCCAATTGTAATCCTTGTAGAAGAGCATATGCCTATGCATGTTTATTAGTGGCATGGGAAATAATCTTGGAAAATAAAAGTTTAATGTGTCCTCCTAGGGAAAATATAACCACATCTGCGCCTGTAGAAAATAATTAATTTTTTAAGGTTAATAGAATATTAAATTAAATTAATTTTATATTAATATATAAAAATATAAAAATAATAATAAAACTCAATAAATGAAATAAACAAAAGTCCCTGTTTAGATGTTATAGGACTTAGTCCCCATCTCTGATGTAATGAATGTAACATGCAACCAACCACTTTATAAGACAAATTTCAAATTAAGCAATACATTTACATTAGTTCCATTGAAAATAAAAAAAATACAATTACTCAATCTTGTTTTCCTTATGCCCCAAGGGGATGTCTAAAGGTAGACCCAATGCAAGGATTATTTGATGTGCAGTTGGTGGTCTACAAAAGTTATAGTTTATTAACAACTTGTCACCAGGAGACAAACTACATCTTTCCTTCACAAAAGAAAAAAATCTAGATGTCTTCCTTTTCATAAATAACTCTTTGTCATTGGAGTGTTCCTCAAAGGAACAATTTTCACTAAATAATGAGGACCTACAACTATTTATGAACCCTACAATTTTCCCATGAGTTCGTAGACAACCATTAATATATAACAAGTTTTTCTAGTTAAAGTTTCCAGAAGCATAACCATTCATGCACATACTATACATATAAATGTTATGTTTCTATTTAACATTATTCAAGTAATCAAACATACTACAAAGAGGACCACAAAATGGCATAAGTTGATCCAGATTTTTTTGATAATGACATGAAGGAAGAAACATAACATAGATATAACGAGATACACAAAGATATTGCAAGGAGCACAATAATATAGTAAAACAATAAAACTCATATTCTATTAATGACTGTCTAGAATATTGTAAAATGCAAAGCACACAAGCTAACTAGAATGGTGGTAGCTTGTCTCTAAAGAGAGATGTGTCAGCTATGCRCATTCATAAGRGGTTGATTACAATGAGGCTCCAAAGGAATTTTTAACATAAAGAATAAATGAGAAAACCCTAACCCCAAAAGATGAAGCACCAAAAGGTTTGTGGGCCTTGATGGGGGTAGTTGATACATCAACTTCCCGAGGGTACAAATTTATCATATGATCTCTATTTTGGGTGCTCAATACCCCGTCGAAAAGGTATAACCGAGGAGTGCACATTTCAAATGATCTAATAGATACAAAAAATGGTCTATGGGAATTTCCAACTCAAAAAAGCGTCGTTTAGGGCCTCAAAAAGGCCCTAGAAGTTTGTGACATGAAAAACTATAGAAAAATTGCCAAGATGGAAACTGTAATTTGAGCTAGTGGAATGGGTGGGTGGCCATCTGCTAAATCTGAGTCTTTGTGAGCCACTAGCCCTGATGAAGAAACTACCCTTCTTTGATGAACTGATAGTGTTGAATGTTTTAATGGTGGGTGCCCTTCATCTTGGTTCTCATTATCCAATAAAATGTTGCATGTTCAATGCAGTCAGGATTGAGCTCTATAGGGGCCAAGTGATTGGTTGCGTCCGAAGTGTCCAGGAGAGGTGGAAAATATGATAGAAGTAATTCCACATCAAATACCTGGTGCAAGCCAAGGAAAGGAGGAGTACTTAATTCAAAACCATTCTCACCCACAACCTTGGTGATGGTGTAAGGAATGTATTAGAGTGGGCATATATTTTGATGGGGTCATGTGAGATACCCTTTTTGCACATGCAACCATACCTTATTTCCCACCTAAATCTTGTGTGGTACCTGATGTTGATCATGGTGCTTCTTGTACTTGGCAGTGGCTTTCTTCAAAATATAATGAACTTCTTGTTGGATGTCTCAGATTCGTTCAACAAATTTGGCTACTCGATCAACCTCGGTTTGAGCATGGGAGGAATATTCCTATGCAACTATAATGGGAAGATCTACGTCAATGAAGGGCAATGGTTGGAACCCCAATAAAACCTGAAAAAGGTTGTGGGAAATAGAGTTGTGGAGGGATATGTTGTAGGTATGTTGAGCATAAGGAAGTATTTAATCCCATGTGCATGGATGTTTGGAATTGTACATCCTCATGTTATGGACAATCATCATGTTGACTACCTTTGTTTTTCCATCATTGTGTGGGTGGAAGGAAGTCGATTTGGTCAGCTTGGTGTCTGTTGACACTCAGAAATGAAATGGGTTGCAGCAAATCAATCCCGAGGCAACCTCGAACCACTTTGGATTGGAAGCTACCCCTTCCAACCCGAGAGGGATCTCTCGAACAATGTCACAATATGAAATTAAGTAAGCGTGAAAAAGGTGGGCAGATTTATGGGTAAATGATGGTCTTGGATTTTAAGGTTTGGGGGTTAAACCAGGGAAAAGGTCCATAGGGCATGGAGTCAAATGAAAACCGAAGAAAGGGGATAATAGCAGTGATTAAATAACTTACGGAAAGTGAGGCAAAGTAAGTCTATCTTTTAGCGCTTTGATAAATCATGATGTGGTAGCTGAAAGAAAAAGGAAAGGCCGATGTAGCAGAGAATATATGCAGAATTCTGAAAATGCAGATTGGTCTTACACCCGCTGATAGCTGGTGCAGAGGAAAGACACTAAACAATTACAGAAAACCCAAATCCATTTGTTATAGTAGTGGTCGTACTAAAGTATAACGAAACACATCAGTTAGAAGAAAATGAAATGAACGCAGTGGTGACGGAATAAGGAAGAAATAACATTATGAAAATGATAATACATCAACTGTGAGTAAGGAGCCTATCAAATGAATTCCAAACTAATTTAACACAGCTGAAAAGGAGAAGAACATGCTGAAAGAAATCGACCATGATGAATCTCACAGTCACAAGGAAAAAATCGTCTTTATTACTCCATTAATGGATTACAAAATAGCTCAGCAATACAATGGAACCCCTCTTCATAGAGGTTTTTCTTCAGCGCTGCACTCACGTGCCCCCCCGCCCCTGTTACATCATCAGTCTTTTTTTAAAAAAGAAGAATAAAACTCTTTGTATTCCAAGAATCTGAAAACGGTTTGTCTTCTGGACTCCTGCAACTACCAGGCGCATCTGCCAGCTCCTCGGACCGTTACTAATCGTTTGACAATTCATCATTCCTTCCTTGACACTTGGAAGCTGCGGTCTGTAGCACTTCCGCCCATAACCATGGGCACCCACTTTAAGGGATTCCTGACAAAACTCTTCACGGCTCTTTGTCCGTATAGAAAAACTGGCCACAACCATGGGCGCTCACTTTACTGGATTCGCTCGCCGACAAACAATATTTATAAAACGAATGGAGCCTGTGTACTAGTGGATTGATTTCACAGTAACCGTTTCCTTTTAATAGCACGGTGCAGGTTCTACTTGATGCACCTTGTTTCTTTCCAGCATGCTGACAGAGATTCTTATTCATGGCCACTAAGGACCGTACATTATTCTGATCATTGATAAAAATACGAGAACCACTCATCGTCACAGAAGTGAACGATGCAGGGTCGAACACACCACTTATAAAACTTTGTCGGACTTCCTGTTACATGTATTTGGATTGCGAATAAAAACACGGATAGTAGAACTCCCCTCCATGACCAATACGGCCTAAATTGTCGTAGTCCGACCTGGCTATAAGAGGAAGCAATGTCGTCGCTTATAACGAACAGGATTCGTAACGCAACTTCTGTAAAATTTGATATATGAATATACCTGTGCTGTATTCCTACTAGTGTTTCTGGAAGTGGTGAGTCTAGTGAGGGTCCGAGGCGTGAACTGTTTGCAGGATTCCCCAATGGATTCTTATGTTATCAGGTTCCTGCTAATTCTCATAATTGTTCTGTTGAGAGTGGCACCCTTCAATTCCTTGTATGCATTTGCATCTGCAGACGGAAGAAACTTGCAGGCCACTCTCGCTTTCGCTTTCGTCAGCGGAGCACACTACGCCTTCTGTTATTCCGAGGGTTTTCCACCATGCCTTTTACCACACCGGGAAAGTCTAGAATCACAGGTATCTTCATGTTTTTCAGATGCTCAGCTGGCCCTATGCAACTAAGAAGTAGAACTTGAGGGCTCCCTAAAGCTCCTGCGCTTAATATCACCTCGCTGCATCCACCCTTTAGTTTGCAAAATGGAGCATTTCGCTTCGGCAACGCTTCGAACGAATCACCGTTCCTGTCTATCAACTCCACTCCACGAACTCGAGGCTTTGCCAATAAATCTCGATATTCTTCTTTATTTGATTTCAAAGCTTCATCGAATTGCTTTCCGTGAACGACTGTAGCGTTGGTCGATGGTGGCATCTCCCCTGACTTGGTTAGAACTTTGACCATGCTCTGAAACTTTAAACCTGCTCTGGGATGTGTCCTCAACGCTGTCCGGACGAAGACTTCTCAACGCTGCATTCACATGCTCACAGACTTAACTATCGTGAGCATAATAATCTGGGTAAATCTACATTCGTCCTTGTAGATTAAGGAATGAAGAATGCGCGAAGTCAAAACTCCTCATAATCCAGATAACCACCAGTTCCTTCTATAGTGAAGAAGCTCGAAAAATCAAAGTCTTCCACCTTTATCTGAATATGCTAAACAAGGGAACATTGTGTCAACAATAAATGCCCGTAACCAGTATGATATGGGGAGCTCTTCACCATGCCGGACCTCGAAGGCACGCAGTCGTGAATGTTGAGGCCGTGGATTATCACAGGGCTCACATACTACACAGTGATGCAGGGCCCGTAGGCCATTTCCACGTTGGCTCCTCGCCCGTCTGTGGTCTTATAGCTGCTCACCATCAATTCCGCTTGCAATTTGATCAACATTCCGCGCTGGAATATGATCTACAGAGGCGCGGATTGGATTACTCCATAACGCCGAATTTGGGATCCACAGGGTCGTCCCCTGGGTCGGTCACTGTGTATATTCGCCCGTACTTCCCTCCAACTGTACCGCTTCCGAAGCCGATTGCACGGTCGGCCAATGCTCACCGGTGGTATGCCCAGTTGGCATCATTTCTCCAGCAAGCGTCGATCTCATTCAAAACTCTGTAACTGTAATATGGCCGCAAAGATCTCCTCGTTGCATCGGAAGAGTTCAATGGAAGCCCAGATGAAAGTTCGGTTCCTTCGGGGATCTCCAATGGCGGAAAGACATCAAATATATCAGTAATGTTTGCAGTCAATGCAGAATATCTGTATTTTTCTATCCATATTAAGTACAATAACGCCACGCTAAGTATCCTGAAAAACATTGTTACTTTGCTGTGTTTCTCCATACTGTGATGCCTGAGCTCCGCTAAACCTTCAAACCGTTGGGATAAACACAGATGAGAAGGGCATAGAAGAAGCTCCATTTGCGTAGCAGAGGAGGAAATATTGTTGTGGAAGTTGAAGTTAATATATTGGATTTATTGGAGGGAGGGATGCGACTCGATCTCTTGATGAGTTGGTGCTGTGCACGCTCAATCCGTACGCAACTTCGTGCAGGCTAACGTGCGGAGCATCATATGTTTTGAAAATCCAGAGCGTTAACGAAGTCGCCATAGAGTCTGCACCAAGAGCAGTCACAGGTACAAATATAACGAATACCTGCCATGCTGCTGTTAAATTTGGGCGAAAGAGCCTAAGTAATATCGGAAAATTTTCAATATCTGTTACAACAGTGTCCATCATCGACCATAGGCTGGACCAAAAAGTGCTTAGGAACCTACTATCTCGATTTGAGATAGTGGTTCGTGGGAGCCAAAAATGAACCCAAGCATGTTCAAAGAAGAGCTTGGAAGTGTCCTTGAATGTGATGCTCTTCTTTTAGGGTGCCAAAATTGTCATCTTAGAGAATCGATCAATGACCATGAAGACACACTCATTTCCATTCTTGGTTGAAGGAAGAATGAACATGTAATCCATGGAGATGTACTCCCAAGGATTATCTGGAGTAGGAAGAGGGGTGTATAGCCCCTATTTCTTGATGGTGGGCTTGGCAATGGCACAATTAGTGCAATATCTGATATACTTGTGAAAATAATATCAAATCTTCGGCTAATAAAAAATATTTTGCAGTACTGCCACTATTTTTTATACACCAAAATGTCCTATTGCCCTAATGTAATGAACTTCCCATATCACCTTTGCATTCTTTCTTGAAGGAAAATGGAGATGGATCAAATGGTAGAGCAATCCATCATGGAGATGAAAGTATGGAACCATTTTTCTTGTGCTAAATGTATGATAAGAAACATCAAAGTCAAAGTCATTAATGTATAATTGTGGCCACCTAGATGTCTCATGCCCACGTGAGTTAATAATTGGGGTTAGTGCCACAAATGGGGGTTGACTAAGGCAATATGAAGCAAATTTGGTGTTTCCCTTCTTGTACTTTATGTTCAAGTACAATTTTTGCATGTACATGGAACACTTATGATGGTGGTCATTATTTAACTTCCCTTGTGTCTGCATTAATTGCAGAGACCTGTGATCAGTGTGGATGGTCATTTGAATGCATTGCATCCTCTTGTATAACTTTCAGGGGTGGTGCGCTTAGATTCACCTCCCATATCATGTGAAACAATAGTCATGAAGGTGAAGGATCAGTGCCTTTCATGTCCAATAAATCTGAGATACACTCCCACTGAGCGATCCACGGGCTAGGGGAGGTAGTACAATCATCATCGTGAGTGAGTGATGTCCAGGAGATCCTGGATGACGCAAATGCCATGAAATCAATGACAAGGGCCATAAGGCTAGGAGAGAAAAAAGCCAGGAGAGATGGTTGAGGCTTTGTAGAGATGAGACGAGCACACACACAAGAGATAATGAAGGTCAGGGTACTTATGTTTGAATGTGAAGTGAAAGAAGAACTGTTGGAGGCACCCACATGTGGAGGATATTAACCCCAACATGGCTTAAAGCCACTTCTATGTGTCAATACCAAAGGAGTGATGATAGATGTGACTGAGAGATTGATAGAGTTAAAGCATTTGCCACGAGGAGGAACTTCGATGAGGAATTTAATGGAACCCCCAATTTGAAGCATGATGGAAATATTGGGCTTATTCATGAAATTTGATTCAAGGATAGATGCTCATTGACCCTAAGTGATTCTATAGGGTCTCTGGTTTCCAACTTTGCTTGTCTATCAACAATTGTGTTGTTGTGATGGACAATATTCTTAGGATCAAGGGTGTGGAATGCTTCAAGCTCATGATGGATTCTCTGGAATATTTCTTTCAGTTTCATATCCCTTGGAAAGGTCTTCTTTCTCAAATTATTAATAACAACATTTGACTCCCCGAGGATTGTGAGGAATTCTATACCTTGTTAAAATACCAATTGTAATCCTTGTAGAAGAGCATATGCCTATGCCTGTTTATTAGTGGCATGGGAAATATTCTTGGAAAATAAAAGCTTAATGTGTCCTCCTGGGGAAAATATAACCACATATGCGATTGTAGAAAATAATTAATTTGTTAAGGTTAATAAAATATTAAATTAAATTAATTTTATATTAATATTTAAAAATATAAAAATAATAATAAATCTCAATAACTGAAATAAACAAAAGTCCTTGTGTAGATTTTATAGGACTTAGTCCCCATCTCTGATGTAATGAATGTAATATGCAACCAACCACTTTATAAAACAAATTTCAAATTAAGCAATACATTTACATTAGTTCCATTGAAAATAAAAAAAAATACAATTACTCAATCTTGTTTTCCTTATGCTCCAAGGGGACGTCTAAAGGTAGACCCAATGCAAGGATTATTTGACGAGCAGTTGGTGGTCTACAAAAGTTACAGTGTATTAACAACTTGTCACCAGGAGACAAACTACGTCTTTCCTTCACAAAAAAAAATCTAGATGTTTTCCTTTTCATAAAGAACTCTTTGTCATTGGAGAGTTCCTCAAAGGAACAATTTTCACTAAATAATGAGGACTTACAACTATTTATGAACCCTACAATTTTCCTATGAGTTCGTAGACAACTATTAATATCCAACAAGTTTTTCTAGTTAAAGTTTCTAGAAGCATAACCATTCATGCACATACTATACATATAAATGTTATGTTTGTATTTAATATTATTCAAGAATCAAACCGACTACAAAGAGGACCACAAAATGGCATAAGTTGATCTAGATTATTTTGATAATGACATGAAGGAAGAAATATAACATAGATATAACAAGGAGATACACAAAGATATTGCAAGGAGCACAATAATATAGTAAAACAATAAAACTCATATTCTATTAATGATTGTCTAGAATATTGTAAAATGCAAAGCACACAAGCTAACTAGAATGATGGTAGCTTGTCTCTGAAGAGAGATGTGTCGGCTATGCGCATTCATAAGAGGTTGATTACAATGAGGCTCCAAAGGAATTTTTAACATAAAGAATAAATGAGAAAACCGTAAGCCCAAAATAGGAAGCGCCAAAAGGTTTGTGGGCCTCGATGGGGGTAGTTGATACATCAACTTCCCGAGGGCACAATTTTTTATATGATCTCTATTTGGGGTGCTCAATACCCCGTCAAAAAGGTATAGTCGAGGAGTACACATTTTGAATGACCCAATAGATCCAAAAAATGGTCTATGGGAATTTCCAAGTCAAAAAAGCGTTGTTTAGGGCCTCAAAACGACCCCATAAGTTTGTGACATGAAAAACTATAGAAAATTGCCAAGATGGAAACTGTAATTTGAGCTAGTGGAATGGGTGGGTGGCCATCTGTTGAATCTGAGTCTTGGTGAGCCACTATCCCTGATGAAGAAAATACCCTTCTTTGATGACCTGATAGAGTTGGATGTTTTAATGGTGGGTGCCCTTCATCTTGGTTCTCATTATCCAATCAAATCTTGCATGTTCAATGAAGTCAGGATTGAGCTCTATAGGGTTCAAGTGATTGGTTGCATCCAAAGTGTCCAAGAGAGATGGAAAATATGATAGAAGAAATTCCACATCAAATACCTAGTGCAAGCCAAGGAAAGGAGGAATACTTAATTCAAAACCATTCTCACCCACAACCTTGGTGATGGTGTAAGGAATGTATCAGAGTGGGCATATATTTTGATGGGGTCATGTGAGATACTCTTTTTTCACATGCAACCATACCTTATCTCCCACCTAAATCTTTTGTGGTACCTGATGTTGACCATGGTGCTTCTTGTACTTGGCATCGACTTTCTTCAAAATATAATGAACTTCTTGTTGGATGTGTCATATTCGTTCAACAAATTTGGCTACTCGATCAACCTCGGTCTGAGCATGGGAGGAATATTCTTGTGCAACTATAATAGGAAGATCTATGTCAATGAAGGGAAATGGTTGGAACCCCAATAAAACCTGAAAAAGGTTGTGGGAAATAGAGTTGTAGAGGGATATGTTGTAGCTATGTTGAGCATAAGGAAGGATTTCATCCCATGTGCATGAATGTTTGGAATTGTACATCCTCATGTTATAGACAATCATCATGTTGATTACCTTTGTTTTTCCATCATTCTTTGGGTGGAAGGAAGTCGATTTGGTCAGCTTGGTGTCCATCATCGACCATAGGCTGGACCAAAAAGTGCTTAGGAACCTACTATCTCTATTTGAGATAGTGGTTTGTGGGAGCCAAAAATGAACCCAAACATGTTCAAAGAAGAGCTTGGAAGTGTCCTTGAATGTGATGCTCTTCTTTTAGGGTGTCAAAATTGTCATCTTAGAGAATCGATCAATGACCACGAAGACACAGTCATTTCCATTCTTGGTTGAAGGAAGAATGAACATGTAATCCATGGAGATGGACTCCGAAGGATTATCTGGAGTAGGCAGAGGGGTGTATCACCCCTATTTCTTGATGGTGGGCTTGGTAATGGCACAATTAGTGCAATATCTAATATACTTGTGGAAATATTATCGAAGCTTTGGATAATAAAAATTATTTTGCAGTACTGCCACTATTTTTTATACACCAAAATGTCCTACTGCCCTAATGTAATGAACTTCCCATATCACCTTTGCATTCTTTCTTGAAGGAAAATGGACATGGATCAAATGGTAGAGCAATCCATCATGGAGATGAAAGTATGGAACCATTTTTCTTGTGCTCAATGTATGATAAGAAACATCAAAGTCAAAGTCATTAATGTATAATTATGGCCACCTAGATGTCTCATGCCCACATGAGTTAATAATTGGGGTTAGTGACACAAATGGGGGTTGACTAAGGCAATATGCAACACGTTTGGTGTTTCCCTTCTTATACTTTATGTTCAAGTAGAATTTTTGCATGTACATGGAACACTTCTGATGGTGGTGATTATGTAACTTCCCTTGTGTCTACATGAATTGCAGAGGTCTGTGATCAGTGTGGATGGTCATTTCCTTTCTTAGAATGTAATTCTTCCACTATCGACATGACTTCACAATGGAGTACATATCTTTGTCGTAGGTGGGGTTTCTGTGAACAATATCATATAGTGTTTCACTATGATAGGCTACCAGATTCCCTTGTTGAGTGAGGACTACACCAATAGTATAATCTGAAGCATTTCTCTCAATATTAGATGGGTGTTGCAGGTCTGATGCAGAGGAATAATTTCAAATCCTCGAATGTTTTCTATTGGGACGCATCCCACACAAACATGTCCTTTTCTCCACCCTTGGTCACGTAGACTAGGTCCCAAGCGATATGAGAGAACCCCAATACAAATTGACAATATAAGTTGGTGAGGTCCAAGAAGACATGGACCTCAGTCATTGTCTTCAAGGCTGACCAATCACAGATAACTTGGATCTTGGTTGGATCCACATGCACACCATTCTCATCCATGATGTATCCAAAATATTGGATTCTTTACATGTCGAAAAAACACTTCTCCAAATTGGAATATAACTTGTGTTGTGAAAGGGTTCCCAGGACCTGTTGAATATGATTCAAATGCTCCTCCCAAGTTTTTTGAAGATGAGAATGCCATCCAGATATACAACCAAAAAAGAGTTTGTGAATGACCTCAATATGTCATCCATCATCTACATTAATGTGGTTGGGGAATTAGTCAAGACAAAAGGCATGAATAA
Source organism: Picea mariana (assembly GCA_032191745.1). Classification (NCBI taxonomy): domain Eukaryota; kingdom Viridiplantae; phylum Streptophyta; class Pinopsida; order Pinales; family Pinaceae; genus Picea; species Picea mariana. The sequence continues at coordinate 154,789 of JASDQU010100925.1, read as the reverse complement.
CCATTTGAAGAGACCTTATTTATACTTTAAGGTTATCTTCCATACATCAACTTGCATAATTTACACCTAGTAGTCGCCTAACTTCAAATCAATATTAGTAAAAAACTTGGCTCCCTTGATCTGATCAAGAATATCCTCAATCTGAGGGATTGAGAATCAGTTCTTGACTGTGATATTGTTCAAGGATCTATAATCAATACAAAGTCACCATGTCTCATCCTTCTTCTGTACCAAAACAATTGGGGTCCCACCAGGTGAGGAGCTTTGTGTGATGTGGCCCTTCAATATTAGCTCTTGAATCTGGCGTATGATTTCTCCATTATGCATAACAGAATTCCTTTACACAAATTCATTAGGTAGAGGAGAATAGAGTGTCAAATCAATTGAATGCCTTACCTGATAGTGCATAGGCACCCAAATAGGTGAGGAAAATATGTCTTTGTGCCTTTATTCTATCTTGGCCACATGTTGTTGTTGTGTAGAGAGACCTCGTGCAGAGGTTTTTGTAGTTGTAGTGACCTTCAATTCACCTTAAAATCGAACCATAAAGAGGAAAAATGTCAAAGAGACCACATTTATTGGGAGATCAAAGAGACCACATTAGTTGGGACTGCCTCTAGTAACCTGTAGAGTTGATCTCCTAAAGTAATAATGACATTACAAGGCCTAGATTCATAAACAACATGACACTTCCACATATATGGTTGTCTTAAAAAAACATCAAAAACTTCAAAGGGGGGCAATTCACACAATACCTTGCCTTTCAAGGGTTTGATGACGTAGTGTAGGCGACATTGTTGGCTGACGTGATTGTCACGTCCTTGGATTAGCCAATCAATAGTGTATGGCTGAGGATGCAACATCATTGTCAAGTTCAACCTCTTGATGACCTCTGTTGAGATTAGGTTCTTCTGGATACCATTGTAAACAATGAAAGGGAGTGGGGTCCCCTTCACCCACATATATGAGTGGAAGAGGCACCCCCCTTCTTCAGAATCCTTTAGTTCCTCTGGATAGACTTTTGTGGTAGAAATGGTGACACTGGATTCTACGTAAATGATATGTTTCCCTTTTTCAGTTTTGAACCAAAGTCTCAGTAAACATATGACCCTAAGGATTTCATCTCAGCCAACTATGACTATTTGGAGTGACATTCATTAGTATTGTGACAAGGGATTTTATGGAAATCACACCACTTTCTAGTGTCCTTTGACTTCCCATTACCCTTCTTTTTTGGTGGCTTGGTCTGGTTGTTCTGGGACTGGACATCCTTTCTCTATAATTTTCCATGGGATTTAAGGCCACCCTTACCATAATTCCATTGTTGTGGATTCACAGAACAAACTCCCTCTTGTTCTGTTGCTTAAATTTATGATCGATTTTAACAACATATCGAAAAGCAACTCCTAATGATGAGTTTTCCAGAAACTCCATTTTGGTTTGGATGTACCTATGTAGAGCCCCACAATATTTTATAACCATATTCCACTCAGATTCTTTGATACCCATCTTGGTGCGCAAGGTATGGAAGGTATTTGTGAACTCCATAACTATTTGGCCCCTCTCTTGACGTAGTGTGGTCCATCTCGTGTATTGGTTGTCATAGTTTTCAAAAAGATAATATTGTTCCTTGAGGGCATAAAAAAATCCGCCCAAGTGGGTCTTGGACCAAAAATTGTAGACTCATCCTCAAAATGTTTCTCATAGTAAGTCTCCCACCAATATTTGACATGGGGAAGGGCCTTAAGGAGCATGAAGGAAATTTTTTCACTGGTGGAAAATTTTTGGATAGAGAAATAACCCTTTTTGGCCCTTGACCAAGTTTTGAGGAAACATTGGTCATGCTTGACCAATTTTCGGACTTTGACAGGCTGGTAGAAGATGGAGCACCCAGGCGGAGCTGAGATCATAGGATCTCACTTATTTTGAGGGCTTTTAGGGTTTATGTAATGGGTTAAGGGATGTTGGCCCATGGGTTTACCCATGATTAGGCCTTTTTGTAATGTATAAATAAGTAGCTAAGAGGTGTAAGAAATAGTGCTAGTTATGTGTGATTTTTATTGTAATTGGCTTAGTGAAAGAAGTATTGGCTTTGTGAAAGAATTTGTTAAGACTTGCAGAGCTAAGTGAAAGTGATTATAAGTTTCTTTGTGCACAGACCGTGTAAAGTAAGGCTATGTGCTGAGAAGGAGCTAGCTCTATGCCTTGACCTGATTTTGGGAAGGTGGATTTGGTGCTCAGTGCACAGATCACTTGTCTATTGCAAAGCTAGGCTTTGTGGCTTTGTGAACAGGAGAAACTGGATGTAAGAAGATTGAATACGAATAAAGAAGAAGAAGAAGATTGGTGGTCGTAGCCCCACACTAGGGTGAACCATGTGTATCCTGGGTTTGATGTGCTTTGTGCGATGTTGTTGATGTTGTTTATGATGTTTATCTACTTAGTGCATTGATATTCATGTATGATAGATAGATCCATGGATTCTTAGTGCTTTATTGATATTGAATGAATGCTAGATCTGAGTTAATGCTATGTGCTAAGAAACTAGAAGTGTTTGATATTAATTGTTATTGTGTTGATCTGTAATGAGGGTTTAACCTGCGATGTGAATGAGATTCAAGAAATAATGCATATTGTGGTCTGAGTGTTCTGCTAAATCACAGATCTGTGTCCCAGCCTGGTTGTAGCCACCTGAGTCTTTCAACCCCCCCTTGCCTCTACCTTGCGTGATACTTCACACTTCGTAGGTGTTGCCGAAAGGGTCGGTAGTTAGGGTTTTGTTGGTGTGTTGTTGAAGCATTGAACCCTGGGTCTACCCCTGTGCCAACAAATGGTTCGTTTTCAGGACCTGAAACTATGATTGCTAGGAATTGAAGAAAAGAATAAGCTCTGTGCATAGATCTGTTGTTGTAGTGCACAATATTATACTTGACTTGTGAAGCTCTGTGCTAAGAAAGAAACCTGATCTAAAGAAAAGAGGTAAGATCTTAAAGCTTTGTGCTCTGGTAAGGGTAAGATAAGTGAACATTTTTGTTTCGAAAACATGAATCTAGGTATGTTTGATAGATTTTGTCCTAGTCTGAAAGCTAGGGCATGTTTAGAAGAAAGAATTGATCTAAATAGAGAAAGATATGTTATTCCTATGCATAGAAAGAATTTTTGGACTAATAAATGGATGCAAGAACCTAGAAAGAAGTTTTGAACATTGCAGGTCCAACATTGTGATCCCAATGCACAGTACAAGAGAGGTTGGGGATTGTTTTAAAGAAAGAGAGGATTAGCACTGTGTTATAATTGCATAATACCGGGACATCTTGCTAAGGAATTGCTTAGTACAGGTCCTATTTGTCTTTGTTGTAAAGCTATTGGTCATGAGGTTGAGGATTGCCTAAGGATGATTGCTAAAGTTGAAAAGATGAACATGAGACAAGAAAACTATGAAGAAGATCAAGAGAGTAAGACTATGTTAGATAATAATAACAAGAAAGAGTCAGAGACTATGTTAGTAAAATTGAAATAAGTAATGGATGATCACAAAGACATCAATTTACCAGAGATCCTAAAAGAAAAACAACGCATAGTTACAAGAATATATGACTTCGACATAGAGTGTGTATTGGATGAAGAAACACACGTGAATATTATGCCATAAAGAACTTGGGAAATTTTGGGAAATCCTGCTATGGTACCTTCATTAGGAAGGATAGGCTTGTTTAAAGGAAAGATGATAACCCTATGTGGAAGATTTGCTAATGTACCTATGATTGCTCATGAAACATCGACTGAAGAATAATTTGAAGTCATTAGATTTATTGAGAACAACGCCCCTTTTCCACTTTTGTTAGAAAAGACTTGGATTGAGATGGATCAGATAAGAAGGAAAACAGAGGAGGAAGCTACAGAAAGGAAAAAGCAAGAACTAAGGAACTTCATAACCCAAAAAATAGAGCGACTAACGGAAGAACAAGAGGATAAGTCAAAGCAATAGAGGGCAAGAGAATTAGCTGTTGAAGTTGGAAGAATGAAGGAAGGCTTGAAGAACCTGTCCATGCACAAAATAAGTATAGCCACCCCAGAAACAGTAAGAGAAGGGAAAATAACCTCAGAATTTGTAAGAGCTCATCAGTAGTGCTAGGTCACTATGCTAAGAGAAGATAAGAATAAGAATGGAAAGAGGATCCCATAAATTGTTAGAGAATCCCAGTTCACAGGAACGAAGACAAGGAATATCAATAAGAAGAAAGATAAGCTAGAAAAACTACATGAAGCCACAAAGAATGGAATAAAGGCTTCGTAGAAGGAAGATTTGTAGAACTTGAACCTCGCCGAAAGAGCAGAACCACGCAAAATGGGACTTTTCCATGATGAAGCTATATGACTGTTGGAGGCGCTCCGACCATTATAATAATGCTCCAGAATGGATAGAAACACATTTATTGATGAAAATGCCGCCATTGGACCGTTGGGACCATGCCATAACGGACAGATTCACATTGATGAATGCATTCCTGCCTGTTGGAGGAATATGTTATGATGCTTTCTTATTTAACCCTTCGGATGTTATGTCAGGACCACTTTTTTCCAACCGTGATTCTCTAACCTAAAAGAGAACCGATTGCATATCATGTTGTGATTTCGAGACCTCACCACCCGTTTGATTACCTTGTTTTTCTGTTCGCCTACCCGATCTATTTGGTTACAAGTGTGAATGTCGGGCAAACATAGCACATTAGATAAGTTTGTGGAGGATATTATTTTGGATCTCATGGATGAGAGAGTTATGTCTGTAGGAATACAGGTGTCGACGACAAGAGGATCGCAAGCATCCCTTTAGAATGCACGCCATTCTATCTGAATTGCGACTGAGAAGCGAAGCAAGCACCGTGTCGATCTGGCTAATGTGAAGCAGATCTGGCTAATGTGAAGCAGATCTCGTCGGTCTTGCCAAATTATATACCACCCTTGGATGTTATAGTTAGTTGTGACAGTATCCCACGTGATTTCTAGTACACGATGATCATTGCGTACATCCCGAAGGGGATACACGTAGTTGGACCCCAGTTAGGACACATCCCAGCCTTGAAGAAAAATGACTTCAACTTCAGAGATAGGAAGAACTATGCAATTCTCGCACCGCATCAGTATTTGATGAAGACAACTTGGAAAAATCCACCCATAGTCTCCTAGCTGTGGATTAAGGAGCTTGCACAATCAACGATATTGAACGTAATGAATATCCCTCACTTTGGCCGACATCAGGAGATTAACACCTATGTTAAACTCCTCATGTTGTGCTATCACAGAGGATATTTGTGGCTCGATAGGTGCATCACTATGGATCCGATGCTGATCCAC